>JAFLJL010005542.1:2500-12982 GCA_018398815.1 Conus ventricosus
AGCTTGGGAGGATCCACAATGATTTCTTTGGTGGGAGTACAAGAGAAAGAGAGACAGAAGAAAAGAAGAAGAAGAAGGAGATTTCACATGTATGTTGTGCAGATGATGATTTAAACATTACTTCTTTCTTTCTTTTTTCTTTTCAGTTTAGCGCATAGTTCCTATGCAAATTCTCTCTCTCTCTCTCTCTCTCTTCTCTCCTCTCTCTCTTTTCTCTCTCTCTCTCTCCCCTCTCTTATATATATATATATATATATATAAATATATAAAATCGTGCGTGTCTGTCTGCGTGCCTGTGTGTGTGTGTGTGTGTGTGTGTGTGTGTGTGTGTGTGTGTGTGTGTGTGTGTGTGTGAGCGTGTTCGCGTATGTGTGTGTTTCTCTCTTAGAACGCCTCCCCCTTTTAGCAGCAGTAGACTGCTAATCACCAACGTGCTTCATATCTAGGCCGTCCTTTTAGTTGGTAAAGATTATCAACAGATCTTCAAAACAGTTTTCCTACACAACCCCCCCTCCCCCCCTCCCTCCCCCCCTCCCCACTCCCCTCTCATTTTCAGTCATTTGAGAATTGACTTCAATGCGGTGACAACTCTGATTTGGCCCTTTCCGTTCGGCTGGGATAGAACCAACATTCTCCTCTCTTTCTCTCTCTCTTTCTCTCTCTCTCTTTCTCTCTCTCTCTGTCTCCCTCCACCTCCCTCCCCTCTCTCTTTCTCTCCCTGTCTCTCTCCCTCTCTCTCTCTCCCTCCCTTTCTTCCTCCTCTCCCTCTCTCCCTCCCTCTCTCTCTCCTCCGTCTCTCTCTCTCCCCCCTCTCTCTCGCCCTCACTCTCTCCCTCCCCTTCCCCTCCCTCCCTCTCTCTCTCCCCCTCTGTCTCTCTCGCCCTCCCTCTCTCCCTCCCTCCCTCTCTCTCCCTCCCTCCCTCTCTCTCTCTCCCTCACTCTCTCCCTCCCCCCTCTCTCTCTCCCTCTCTCTCTCTCTCTCTCTCTCTCTCTCTCTTCGACCTACATCTAGCCACCTCGAGTTCCTTCCCACACGGCCCCATGCTGTGACAATCAGGCGCACCCTCAGATCTTCTGGGGCGTGAAAGGCGGCACAGTGTCCTCATCTGCCAGCCCATGAGGGAGTCGGTCTGCACCCAACCAGGAACAAAACCGACCACCGCCGTGCCACAGTAATAGTTTTATGAAGGTTCCTGAAGTACATATGCCCTCAGCCTTAAGAAAGAAGCAATGTATCATTCACACGGTTAGGAGTGCCTAGATTCCATCAGAGACAGACAGATAGATAGATTAGATTAGATAGATAGATAGATTAGATAGATAGATGGATTTACACACATAAATGTGCGTGCGTGCGTGTTGTTGTTGTTCAATTTAACGTCTTTTCACTAAAGGTGATATTAGACAAGGGGTGTGTGTGTGTGTGTGTGTGTGTGTGTGTGTGTGTGTGTGTGTGTGTGTGTGTTTGAGTGTGTACGTGCAGCGTGCGTACGTGTGTGCGTGCAGCGTGCATACGTGAGTGCGTGTGTGTGTGTGTGTGTGTGTAGATAGATAGCTTTACATACATAAATGCGTGCGTGCGTGCATGCGTGTGTACGTGCGAGCGTGCGTGCGTGCGTGCGTGCGTGCGTGTGTGTGTGTGTGTGTGTGTGTGTGTGCGTGCGTGCGTGCGTGCGTGCGTGCGTGCGTGCGTGCGTGCGTGCGTGCGTGCGTGTGTGTGTGTGTGTGTGTGTGTGTGTGTGTGTTGTTTTGTTTTGTTTTGTTTGATTTAGCGTCTTTTCACAAAATAGTGTTTTTAGACGGACCTTGAAATCATCCTGAATGACATTAGCATTTTATCAGAAATAGGAATACCCCGTCATTTCATATCCCCCATCAACGTAATACCATGTTTGACAGAGAAAAAAAAATCAATAAACAATACCTATAATTTACATTTTTTATAAATTTCATAACGAGCAAACTACAGAGCTGTCCCTATAGGACTCCGAAGAAGAGATTTAGCTGCAGTGACAAGAAGTGATTTATCATCAATAATGGCTTTGAGATCGTCATCTTTAGTATTGATTTTGACTGCCGGATAATCGGGCAAATATTGCTTTGTGAACGTGTCAACCTCGGGTGATGTCGATGGAGGAAGGACTAGCGCACAGCCCAAACACACTCACAGCTTGCTTACAATCCATTCATATATCATGCATTCGTCACATCAAACCACTAGTAAAGTCTATAACTTTACTACACATGATCATAGAACGAAACATCAATGCATATGGAATCAAACAAAATAAAACATTCTCTCTTTCCTGAACTTCACAAAATCATTTATCTAAAACATCTTTAAAACTAACCCGGGTATAAATAGATTTCTACTTTACCTGGCCAGGTGATCTTAACTATTCACGAATCACTGTCTTTTCTTTTCTTTTCTTTTTCTTTTCACTGTCACTTCACAAGCACGACACAACTGCTGGCACTGGTTTTGGTCTGCTGGCACCTGGTCAGGTTAGACTGCTGGCACTGGTCAGGTTGGACTGCCGATGAAAGTGGCGCTGGCCAAGTATGAGGTCGAACCCCCGGTTAAGATAGAACAGTGACTATCAACATCGATCTTTTTCTCCTTTCTTTCTTCCTGCATTAACGCATTGCACTCTCTCTCTCTCTCTTTCTAGTCTGCTCTTATCAAATGGACATGGTTGCTTTTCTTTTCTTTTTTTTTTCTTTTCTTTCTTTTCCTCTTCATTAGTTAGCAACTCTCTCTTTCCACATCTCTCTTTAGTCCTCCTCTGCAGACTATCTCATGCTAATCTCTCAACTTGGTTCTCTTCTCTCCTCCCTCATCTCTCTCTCTGCCCTCTCTCCTGCAGAGCTTCCACTCCAAACCTCTCTCTCTCTCTCTCTATTCGTTCTCCCCTCGTTCTCTGCTTCTCTCTCGTCAGAGCTTACACAGAGCCTCTTCCTCTGTCTCTCTCTGTTCGTTCTGTGCAGACTATCTGGTGCTAATGCTTAAACTTCACTCCTCTCATCTCTCTGCCTTTCTCCTGAAAGAGACTAAACCCCAGACCTCTCTCTCTCTCTGTCTCTCTGTTCGTTCCCATCTCCCTGCCTTCCTGTAGGCGAGAGCCTACTCCCCCGAACTTCTTCCTCTCTCTCTCTGTCTGTTCGTTTTCTTCGTTCTCCCCTCTCTCTCACTCACGCATTACTTTATGCCCTCACTCCGTGTCCAAGGGCCAGTACCATTGGTCAGTATTTTTACCGCCTGATCCCGAAGTTATCTCCCTCTAATTCCATTGGATATTCAAATCATGACAGTCACGCCTACACGCCTTACTCTCTGTGGTGGTCAATTGGTCATTTAATTGATTAGCTAGATTTCACCCCCACCACGCACTACCTTCCCCCCTTCCTTTCCTGCTTTAACCTGCGACGTCGACTAACAATGGCACTGGTTCCACAAATTGGCTAGATGAGCCTGAGCCAGGCGCTACGACTCGTCTCGCTAGACATCGAGGCGTCGGTCAAAGTGCTTAGTCCGTCTGGCCGGACAGGACCGTCTCTGTGGACCCTCTCCCCTATGCTTAATTGGCTGGATCCGAACCATGGGCCCGTCTACGTGGCGCCCAGAATATTTGAGTTAGAGCTTATGTCCAAACAACCTGGACCACGACTTGGTTGTTCTATTTTTGACCATGACAATTTCCCCCTTGCAAAAGACTATGCACCGCATCGTCTCAAAACCACGGTACAAAAAAAAACCGAATTGCTGACACACAGCTACACGTGCAAGTTTAAAAAAATACTTTACAACCAACGGTTTATAAATTATAAAATATATCATTAGTGAATACCACTCCAATGAGTTATCTTTGACGTGCGCTCTTGCGTTATTTCAATTCATTTTATAACGACCTCTGTGCGCACCTATGCAATCCCCCTACCTGCGGATTTGCCATATCTTCTCTTCACAATTCTTATGAAAAAGCACAATATAATATGATCACGATCCATGACACTTCACTGAGGAATCTCCATCCTCACTTATTGCAAATAATGCATCACTACACAAGCGACTGTATGCCCCAAGCATAACTACATTCACATGAGCAAGTCTCAAAAAGAAATATGAACAAGTCTCACACAAAAAATATGAACAAGGGTCTCACAAGAAAAATATGAACCATAGCCAATGGGAATGAACCCATATCCAATCAACATAACTGTAATCAACACATATTATCAACAAAGCACCCCGGATATGACTGACTTCCTCTGAGTTGCAGCTTGCTAGACTACGCGACTTAAATAGTCAGCTCCGACATTCTGTCGACCTGGAATGTACTGCACTCGATACCTGTAGGGCTGCAGTGCCATTGCCCAACGCAGCACTCTGCTGTTTTTCAGCTGTGCCTCCTGCAGGAATTTGAGTGGTTGATGATCTGTCTCTATCACGAACTCTTTCCCATACAAGTATTTGTGGAACTTCTGCACGGCCCACACGACAGCTAAACACTCCTCTCTACAGTTGCGTACCCTTCTTCACCTTGTCAACTTCCTGCTAGCATACCTCACAGAGAACTCGACTCCTTCATGCTCCTGCAACAATACTGCACCTATCCCACCGCCTGATGCATCTGTCCGCAACAAAAATGGTTTGGACATATCTGGTAGCTTCAGGATGGGACGGGAACCTAGTCTTTCCAACACCGTCTGCAGTGCTTGCTCTGCAGCGTCTGACCACTCGACCACTGCCGGTTTCCCTGCCTTGACCAAATCATGAGAGGACTCGTGATTGCTGCGAAATTTGGAACAAACTCCCTATAGAACCAATAAAACCTAGCAGACTCCTGACTTCTGTTTTGGTCTTTGGTCTCTCTGAATTTATCATCTTCTCCACCTTTCCTCTTTCCGGCTGCTTTGTGTCGCCTCCGACAACAAAACCTAGGAACTCCAGGCTTGGAAAACCAACCTGGCATTTTGTTGGTCTGGCTGTGAGATTGGCTCGTCTCAACCTCTCTAAAACTGCTCCTAGCTGCCTCATATGCTCCTCCCATGTCTCGGATGCTATCAGAATGTCATCCATGAAATTCACAACGCCTTCCAACCCCGTCAATAACTTCCTCATCATCCGAGAGAAGACTGCAGGTGCGTTGACCATACCAAAAGGAAGTACTCGCCACTGGTATAGCCCCATAGGAGTGGAGAATGCTGTGACTTCCTTTGAGTCCTCACTCAAGGCTATTTGCCAGTAACCCTTGCTCAGATCTATCCTGGTGAAATACTGGCTCTTGCTTGTGGCGATCTGAGCGAACAGGTCTTCCATGTTCGGTATGACCTCTGCATCGACCTTGGTGACACTGTTCAGACGTCTTTTATCGACACAGAATCGATGCTCACCTGACTTTTTCCTTACTAAGACGACGGGTGCACTATATGATGATTTGGACGGTTCGATCACCCCAAGGTCCAACATCTTTTCTACCTCCTCCTCGATTTACTTGCTTGGTGGCATATGGGATCGGGTAGGCTTTCACATGTACGGGTTTTTGCGATGTTAACTCCACCGTACATGTCTCTAGAGTTGTCCTGCTGGTTTATCAGTCAGGGACGCCCTATACTGTTCTAGGAGCCCCTAACTTCCTCCTGTCTCCTACTGTCTAGCCCTTCATACAGTGACACATCCCTGTATGACTCTTCTCCTGGAAACTCAGGCAACAAAATCTCCCCTTCTTCTGCTGGGTCTCCTTCACCTCCATCAATGATTGCTGCTGCGCCTATGTGCTGAGTCTCACGCTGAATATATTTGCGGAGCAAATTTGCATGGAAAAGTTTTGATTTTCCATTCACATCGATTCGGTAGTCCTGATCTACCTTTTCAATGATGGTGAATGGTCCCTTCCAATGCATCAGCAGCTTGTTGTGATCCGTGGGAAGCAGTAACAGGACTTGATCTCCCACCTTGAGGAATTGCTTCCTCACCTTCCTGTCATACTGCTTCTTCTGGACGACCCTAGCTCCTGCAAACTCTCCCTTGCGACCTTACATGTCTCCTCGAGCCTATTGCGTAGGTCCACCACATACTGATAAGTGGTTTTGACCTCTTCTGACTCCTGTTCTCCGGACCACAGCTCTTTGAGAATGCACACGGTCCCCGAACTGTCCGCCCATACAGCAGCTCAAAAAGGCGAAAAGCCTGTGCTTTCCTGAGGGGCTTCCCTGTAGGCAAACAGTGCCGCTGGAATGTAGCGGTCCCAATCTGCTGGCCTTTCCTCCACAGAGCTTCTTTAAGATGCCCTTCAGCACACCGTTGAATCTTTCCACCAAGCCATTGCATTGTGGATGGTATGGGGTAGTGAGCAGCTGTGTGATCCCTAGCAGCCTGTTGACCTCCCTCATCACGCCTGAGGTGAACTGTGACCCCTGTCACTGAGAATTTGTGCTGGCACACCCACGCGAGAAAAGATGTCTACCAGCCTTCAGCGACCTGTTGCGTATCTACGCCTTTCAATGCAACTGCTTCTGGGTATCTGGTCGCGTTAGTCCACGAGTGTCAACACATACCTGTGCCGCCTTGGAACAGGGGGCGATTGGGCCAATCAGATCAACAGCCACCCTCCTGAATGGAGTGTCAATTAAAGGAGGCTGTTTAGAGGCGCCTTCCTCTTCACCCCTCTTGTGGCTGACCTTTGACACACGTCACATGACATGCAGAAACGCTTGATGTCTGCCATTGCTCCTGGCCAATGAAAGTCATCAAAGATTCGGTCAGCTGTTTTGCTGGTTCCGAGATGACCCCCATGAGCGACTCGTGACCCACTGACATGCAGTGTCACGATAACCTGCTGGTACCTCTAACTGAGTGGTCACCTTACCTGTCTTCCCCTTGGTGAACACTCGGTACAACAGCCCGCCTTTCACAAGAAATTCTGTCTCACCCCCTCTAACCTCCTGTTTCTCTCCACCTCTTGCCAACTCCCAAGACTTCACGAGCGAAGGGTCTTGTTCCTGCGCTGCCCCAAACTCATCGGGCGACACATCTATGCCTGACTTCCTTGCTGAACGACTAACGGTTTATCAACCCTTTCCTCCTTCTTGCTCCGTGTTTGAACTGCTGCCCCTGTAGCAGTCAACAACTCAGGATCCCCTGGATCCCTTGCACCCCGGAATATTCCCAATGATCAAATCATGAAGGGGTTTTCTCCATCACCAAAGCAGACAACTCGCCTGAGAAGTAAGGGGTACGTACTTCTATCTTAGCAACTGGAAACTCCCTCACAGTGCCATCGATTAGAGTACAGGTCTGGATTTGCCCTGTCAAATCCCCTTTATCGACCAGCGTTGTTCGTACTACACCGCATGAACAACCAGTGTCTCGTAACACTTTCACCCTCTGCTGGCCAATCCACCCTTCTTCCACTGGTAACGAACCACTCAGCCTAGTGCCCTCCATCCCTGACACTGACTGCTGTCCAGTGCTAGCCATAGGCTGCACTCCACCCTCTTCAGACTGAATCCTTTTGGTTCCACTGCAGGTCGTTTCCCTTGACGACCCTTATCCACCTCTTGCAAGGCTGCTGCCTTCTGGAACCTCATGCGACAATCCTCGCCACATGTCCCTTCTTGTGACAAATGAAAACCCAATGTCCCTTTGCCTTCCTTCTGCCCCACCACTGGGTTTGCAGACTTTGCAGGAAACTCCCCTGGTCTCCTTGCACTCTTCTCACCTGTGCCTGGCACCTGTTTCTCCTGCACCTTAGTGCCCAAACGTGCCTCTCTATACACCTCTGCGAACTTCAACAACTCTCCTGCTGTCTCTGGCTGTCTCTCTTTCAAATGTATGGTTAACTCAGGGCTGCAACCTGACAAAATCTGTTCTTTCATAACTAGCTCTTTCAATTCAGCGAACTCCTTTTTCGTACCACCTCAACTCTAACCATTCTGAAAATAGTGATCTAGACGTGCACCAAACTGAGTGTACGTCTCACTGCTTGTAATTTAGCTGAACGAAATTTCTTCCTGAACCCCTCCTCTGTGAGGTCAAATCCTTTCATCAACGATTCCTTCACAGCGCCGAAATCAGACTGTTGTTCTGCTGGTAACGCAGTGAAAATTTGTAATGCCTTACCGTCAGTTTAAAGCCGACAAAATGACTGCCCACTCTTCTGGAGGCCAACCCTGACTGTTCGCAACGTTTCGAAACGACTGATGTATGCGTCAATCGAATCGGTCCCTTCCGAGAATTTTGGCAACTTGGGTCGGGGGGCATAGCTGCGCACAGAGTCACTGGAAACTGAACTCCCATCCTCGGGGGTCTCCTTTGTATTCTCACTTTCTCTAACTCTAATTGAACCTTCATTCTTTCTGTTTCCTGCGCTTCCCTTATTCTTTCTGTTTCCTGCGCTTCCCTTATTCTTTCTGTTTCCTGTGTTTCTTTATCATTGTTAGCCTGAATCCTTAATTTTTCTATTTCTTGCGCTTCTACTGCGACACGTCGCCTTTCCGCGCGTTCATCTCTTTCCATCTTTTGCTGGTTTTCAAAGAATGCTCGCAACTCTCTCCCGAATAGCCTAAATCACGGAGCGACGCTCACGAGTTGTTCAATAGGGGTGTTCTTTCTTCCGCCATTATCTCTTTCTTTTTTTTTTTTTTTTGAACAAGATTTATAACTACGACAGCCAAACTGTGGTTACCGACACGAGTGACGTAATAGCACAATCTATGAAGATAGTATTAGCTTGGGACAACGTAATTGTTTTATAAGACGCCTAGCGCCTGACCCAACTATGAGAGCGAATATAGAAATCTGTGCGAAATGAGTACTCTGGGGCTGAAATGCCCAACCTAGTATTAACTACTTGGAAGCATGCAAGCCTAGTATTTAACTATCTTGGGAACATACAGTAAGACAACCCCTTGTCTTAGGATTACAACACTTGAATCCACCAGCTTCCTCTCTGAGAAGTTGAACAATTATAAAAATGGGCCAGAATATCCTGCAGGCTCGCCAATAAATTTCAACTCGGGTGATGTCGATGGAGGAGGACTAGCGCACAGCCCAAACACACTCACGCTTGCTTACAATCTCATTCATATATCATGCATTCGTCACATCAAACCACTAGTAAAGTCTATACTTTACTACACATGATCATAGAACGAAACATCAATGCATATGGAATCAAACAAAATAAAACATTCTCTCTTTCCTGAACTTCACAAAACATTTATCTAAAACATCATTAACTAACCCGGTATAAATAGATTTCTACTTTACCTGGCCAGGTGATCTTAACTATTCACGAATCACTGTCTTTTCTTTTCTTTTCTTTTTCTTTTCACTGTCACTTTCACAAGCACGACACAACTGCTGGCACTGGTTTTGGTCTGCTGGCACCTGGTCAGGTTAGGACTGCTGGCACTGGTCAGGTTTGGGACTGCCGATGAAAGTGGCGCTGGCCAAGTATGAGGTCGAACCCCCGGTTAAGATAGAACAGTGACTATCAACATCGATCTGTTCTCCTTTCTTTCTTCCTGCATTAACGCATTGCACTCTCTCTCTCTCTCTCTTCTAGTCTGCTCTTTCAAATGGACATGGTTGCTTTTCTTTTCTTTTTTTTTCTTTTCTTTCTTTTCCTCTTCATTAGTTAGCAACTCTCTCTTTCCACATCTCTCTTTAGTCCTCCTCTGCAGACTATCTCATGCTAATCTCTCAACTTGGTTCTCTTCTCTCCTCCCTCATCTCTCTCTCTGCCCCTCTCTCCTGCAGAGCTTCCACTCCAAACCTCTCTCTCTCTCTCTCTATTCGTTCTCCCCCTCGTTCTCTGCTTCTCTCTCGTCAGAGCTTACACAGAGCCTCTTCCTCTGTCTCTCTCTGTTCGTTCTGTGCAGACTATCTGGTGCTAATGCTTAAACTTCACTCCTCTCATCTCTCTGCCTTTCTCCTGCAGAGACTACACCCCAGAACCTCTCTCTCTCTGTCTCTCTGTTCGTTCCCATCTCCCTGCCTTCCTGTAGGCGAGAGCCTACTCCCCCGAACTTCTTCCTCTCTCTCTCTGTCTGTTCGTTTTCTTCGTTCTCCCCTCTCTCTCACTCACGCATTACTTTATGCCCTCACTCCGTGTCCAAGGGCCAGTACCATTGGTCAGTATTTTTACGCCTGATACCCGAAGTTATCTCCCTCTAATTCCATTGGATATTCAAATCATGACAGTCACGCCTACACGCCTTACTCTCTGTGGTGGTCAATTGGTCATTTAATTGATTAGCTTGATTTCACCCCCACCACGCACTACCTTCCCCCTTCCTTTCCTGCTTTAACCTGTGACATCCGACTAACAATGGCGCTGGTTCCACAAATTGGCTAGATGAGCCTGAGCCAGGCGTACGACTCGTTGCTAGACATCGAGGCGTCGGTCAAAGTCTTAGTCCGTCTGCGGACAGACGTCTTGGGAGCTCTCCTATGCTTAATTGGCTGGATGGCCGTCT
>JAFLJL010005543.1:0-13625 GCA_018398815.1 Conus ventricosus
CAAAAAAATGTACTATGCTTTTGAAGCCTTCTAGGGCTGTTGCCTTTTGAATATGGCAACAACATCAGCAATTTCCAGTCATCTGGATCTTTCCTGTCTCTAAAGATTTATTAAACAAAATACTGAAGGGATTGATAGTTCCTTACAAAGCCTTTCAATATTTTAGCTGAATTTTATCTGGTCCCTAGCCTTCGAGGGGTCAAGATTTTTAAGTTTAGTCTCCACAACCGTTGGGTAACTCTAATCTCTGAAAGAGTTATGCCTTCTAAATTAAGTGGTTTAGTTATTTTAGGTAAATTTTCTATGTTCTCGCGAGTGAATACACTTGAGAAAAAGTCATTAAGCGTTTCCGCTTTCTCGGAGTCAGTTATTGCCATTTTACCTGAATCCATTTTCAGAGCGTTGATTCTAGTGTTTTATTTTCATTTTTTCCTGCACATATTTCCAGAAGTTTTTAAACATGTCTGCCAATTAAAAAAATTCTTTGTTACATTCTGTTCCATTCTTTTGCAACACCAAATCAGAAGATGAAGGGATGGCTGCATCTCAAACAATTCACTTTCCTCTTCTCTTTCATAGTTTTCTATCTCTCTATCACTCCCCTCATCTACAGATCCACTTTGTAATATGATTTCAAGCTCTTCATTGAGCGAGAAATTGCTACCACCCCTTCACCTGACTGACATTTTTTCCGTCTCACTGCCTCTCTCTCTGCACATGTATTCAAGGCTGATGTTGCCTTTTGATCATGGAAATTGTCACACAGAAGAACTGACACAAACACATATGTGCTAGGTCAATCAATATCACAAGCAGCATATCTGTGGGAGTTATGACCATACGGTTGTTTCATGATGGGAGCAAGTGTGCCTCCCTGTCTTCACCTCCACAAAAGTAGTTATGTACCTTGTCCATGGCTTCCTCTGAAGTTATGTTTTATCCCTTGTCTATGGCTTTGTCTGTCTACTGGAAAGATTATGCAAAAACTATCAAAGCAACTTCAACGAAATTCGGTAGAAAGACCAAATCTGACCCAAGGTGAACTAGTCCAGTTTTGGTATAGATAATAAATCAAAGCCTGGATTTGGGATCTGTTTAGTAAGGCTACACAAAACTGCAGACCAGTTTCGTGAAACTTGGTAGAAATATGAAATCTGACAGTCCCATGAAACTTTGATGCATGTCTGGGGTGCAGGTCTAGATCGCAGGCAGGATCAAGGATCTGTTGGATTTTTCCAGAGATCTGCACTCTTGCACTTGCCCCTCAGTCATTTGTCAGTTTGGGCATAGTTTGGCCCAAACATTAACGGCACTCTCAAATCTCAAGACCGTGGGGAACAACAACAGTTTCTCTCTCAGCTACAAAGTGAGAATGACGTGCATGTTATAGTGACATCAGTCTTTCTCTGTGTTTGTGAAATATGGACCCAGACAGCAGTTCCACAACAACAACAACAAAAATCCAGGCATTTGACATGAGATGCTGCTGGAAAACGTTATATGTCTCATACGAAGAACATGCCACCAATGAAGAAGAGTGCAAAGAATCGAGGCAGCCATTGGCCCCTTTGAAGCCTAGCTGACAATAGTCAAGAAACGATAACAGAAATGACAGGATCATGTCCCTTGATCATCCTGCCTTTCAAAAACCATCTTGAAGGACACTGTACAAGGGAACAGATGGGGCAGACAGAGAAAGAAGTGGAAAGACAACACTCAGGAATGGGTAGGCCCGACACTAGGCATTTCCCAGCAAGCAGCTGGGAGACGGAGTCCGATGGAGGACTGTCAGCTCATGTGGTACCCCATCGACCCTAGGGTTAAGGGACTGATGATAGCTATGGCGATGATGATGAGAGGGATTTTTGTTTTTCTTCCTGCCAGATTGAGCAAATCTACCAGCTGGGAGCAGAACATAAGGTTGTGGTCAAAGTGCATCAGGCGAGAGGGCAGGTGTTGGTGGATGGGCTGCAGAAGGATGTGTTTGAGGCCCTTCAGAAGATTCAGCAGATTCTGCGTGAAGTCGAGCGCACTCGCCAAGAGCTGCAGTCGGCCTCCATGCTGGCAAACATGGTGCAGTGGTCCTACCTTGAGGTAAGCAGTCAAAAAAGAATCATTACTATGAAATATACCCAAACCTGTTATAAACAAACAAGCGCGTATGTGGTGTACAACAATACATACATAATTACCAACTTCAGATTTTTTTTTTTAGAGTGCCAGAGAAAGTTATGACACCAAGGTACCGTTTCTTGGAGTTGAAAAAACATCCACCCAAACAAAGTGGAAGTTTCATCAAAACCAGTTTTTTTTATGTATAAATCTAGTGGTGGATATAGAGGGCATATGACAGTCTCTGTGTTGTTGATGTTTATAACTGACCAATATGACAGGAATTCTGTTTAATGTCTCTTCACACATACAGCTGATTGCAGATTCTAAGTAAGGTGATTACTTTCACATTACATTGTGTGATCATCAGAAAGAAAGAAAGAAAAAAAAAGAAAGACAAAAGTGGAAAAAAAGTGGGAGAAGAGGGGAAAAGAAAAGGTGGGGAAAGGAGGGTAAGAGTGGGTGGTAGAGAGAAGGGGAGGAATTGGATTGGGTGAAGCAGGAGAGAAGGAGGGAGGAGTCAAAAATGCATAAGTGAAGTGATCAAAAGTACAAATACAGAATGTTGGTTCAACACTGTCAACACAGACCCTCGTTCTGCTCTGTGTGCCCAGTTAACACTGCAGTCACAGCACTGAAATACCCTCAGGACGCCTGATTTTGACCATCTTTAATTAATTTTCCTTACAAGCCTAAATCCGACAGTGACTTTATTTTTGTACGGTGAAATAGAGCTATTGTTCGTCTTCATGATGATAAATGTTTTAAAAGTCAAAATAATTATTTTGTCGTAGTTTGACTGAGTTGAAAATGACATACTTTGAAGAAGGAGCACTGATTCAGTGCTTGAAGACGCCAACGGGTTGGTTAATTTCTTTTCAAATTAACCAATGAAATCGACTGTAAGTAGCCTGTTGACTGATATGATGTGATGTAGGAAGGACTGTATTTGTACGCTGACACCACTGGTTAAAAATTGTGCAGAAAATTCAGTCACATTTAATTTTAGAAGGCTGTCGCTATCATTTCCGCAACGTGTCCTGAGTGACAGATCGCTTGCCGCGAGTATTTTTGCCCCATGCTGGCGCCGCAATCATTCTCATGGCATGTTGTGAAAAAGTTAATGGACATTGTGCAAGGCAAGTCATCAATTCAATGAGAGAAACACCCGAGAATGAGTCTCAAAAATCAAAAGCATCAACACCACTACTGTCTGTAGGTGGTGTAAGTAAGGCTTCATGAAGTCACAGTTAAACAATAATATGCTGAACAGTAAGATTACTATGACAGATACTGTTTATAGTATGGCAATATTCAGTCCATAGTGAATTGCATGAAAGTCAGAAATTTAGGTTGGAAGCAGGTCTGCAAGTCAAAACAAACAAGTATCAAACAGTCCTTTGATAAGGTCTTGGAAGGTGAATTTGAACGTTAAAAAGGTGTCTTTCAAGTATATAACTCATTTCTGTGTATGACAATGGGCACTTGACTCTGAATAATTTCTTGCTTCTTTTTTTGCTTCTCTATCTGTTTGATCATTGAAATGAAAGCCAGTGTGGGATGATATAGAAAAAAAACCCGCAACATTTGTGCTATTAATACACAGAGTGCATCAAATGCTTTATTTCAGATAATACTTCTTCTCTGTGAGTGCTCTCAAAAAAACGTTTTAAAACCAATGTGGTATCTATCCTTGTTTCAGAAAATCAAGAACCTGTTCTTGCCTCAAAGCTGATTCCCCACCTATCAGCCATTTCACACACTACTATTTAATTCTTTCCTGTTAAGTAACTAATTCTCTCCCTTGCCAGTGGACGATTGTTGTAGTTTACATCTCGAGCAACAAACATGAATAGCCTGCTGTGATATATTAACTCCACACTCAGTATGCTATGATATATTAACTTCACACTCAGTATGCTGTGATATATTAACTCCACACTCAGTATGCTATCATATATTAACTTCACACTCAGTATGCTGTGATATATTAACTTCACACTCAGTATGCTATGATATATTAACTTCACACTCGGTATGCTGTGATATATTAACTTCACACTCAGTATGCTATGATATATTAACTTCACACTCAGTATGCTGTCAGTCATGTTTTTGTTAATATCAAAATGCTGTTGAGATGTTAAAGAAAAAAAATCAATTTCAACTGCCTGACACAAAAGTGTCCAACATTTGTTGTAAGTTCTTTTTGTCAAAATATCATCTGTATTATTTTTAAAAAGTCCATCAGGTATGACTTAACATTAGGTATAAAACATGATCACATCCATATCATGGTAGAAGACAAAGGGAGAATTTTTCTGAAACTGTCGATTCCATATACCATCATGACCAGCAGGAACTGCTGCATTTCATTCTCATAATCACAGCACGCTTAGAGAAAGTTAAATTTACAACGGTTTCAAACACATCAGTACAATTTACACTGCTCTCTGGAGCTGATGTTGATTTAGCGGCACCTGTGAGTAGAGTGATTGGAATGAACGTGTGGAATTAATGCCTCTCAGGTGACATGGAAGAGGAAACAAAAACAAACAAACAAAAAAGAAAGGAAGAATGAAAAAAAGAGAGAGAGAAAAAAGAACAGGTACTTAGTAACTGAATCATTCCTGCACTGCAACTTTTTTTTTTTAATCTGTCCCAACTTCTGCACAACCTCAGTAGCAGTGCACCCATGCCGCTTATTCGGACACCCTGGCCACAGTCACAGCCCGGTCAGTCCCGCCGCAGCCCAGGCACCGGCAATCCACAAGGAACAGTCAATGTCAAGTCGTCAAGAGGCAGCCCACTGGAGGAGACACTGCACTGCTGCTGAGTCACTTCAGTGGTGCTCAGTGGTACCTGTTCTGATCTAACATACGCAGGACACCATCTACTAAGCCCTCTACTGACAACAACAATTGCTTAGCCGCATGAGTGAAAATGCAACTGCAACTCTGTGTTCTCTGAAACCAGGTGATTTTCCGTCCTATTGGTGCTCTTGTTTCCAGGTGACGGTACAGAACAGAGCCAAAGCAGTACTACCAAGAGAAAATCAAATCATCGAAAAGGCTTCAGTGGCAAGAAGAAGAATGTGGAATTCTCGTATATAGAGGAAACGTGTATGTCCATCGATTTGATTGCGATGATGGAGTACCCGAAAGATGATCCAGGTTACACAGTGAGGTGTCCTGGCGCCAAACAAAACTGAAAAGTGACAGAAGAGATCAGACACTTCGTCTCACTGGCCTCTGCGCGCGGCTTCTCGTCTCTCTCTTTCGTTCTCTCGTCTCCTCTTTCGTTCTCTCTCTCTCCTCTCTTTCTCCTCTCTCATCCTCTCTCTCAACCGCTCCTCTCTCTATCTCTCTCTAGATTCCTATGCAAATCACTATCTACTAAAGTTAAAAAAACATTAGAAAATGAAAAATCACAAATTGAAAATCAAGTTGGCGAGCAAAAAAGAATTATTACAGATCTCAAGAAGCGGCTTGCCACAGTTTCTTCTCATGAGTACCCCCCCCATGAAACTGCCCTCTGAACCTCCATGTCCTCTGCCCCCTGGTTCTTTATTTCCACGGCCTGCAGAGGACCAGCCCTGCATCCAAGCGACGTACCAACATCACAGATGCACAATCTCCTGACCTGCCCTAAGACCCACAGCCCTCCACCCCTACCGTCCACCCAGCGTCAACCCATCCACCTACCGTCCAGTAGAAAACACTCTCTGCACGCAGCCTCTCTTCCACCATTCCCCACCTCCCTTCCTCTGACCCTAGCTGACACCAGTCTCCATGCCATCCCCCCGCCCCTCTCAAGTTAGACCAGTGCTCCTGTCTACTCATCCCAGTTATAAATCGTTTTTGATCCATCACCATCATCACCTGATCATCAAGTCCATTCCAGTCCATGTCTCTCAAAAGACAAACAGCTACTCCCAGCCCCACCCCATTGCCTCCAACAAACATCATTGGAAGAACAGACGGACTGTTTGATTATAGGTGATTCCACAATACATAACATGATGCACACAAAATGAACACAAAGTAGCCTTCAAATCAGTTCAGAAAATCAGTGTGTCTGGTCCTCAGGGTCTCTGACATAAACTCGGCTTGATCCCGTCCACCCAATGCCCAAATGTTATGAGTTCTTTTGGAAATGTAGGATCAACGACTGTAAAGGGGAGAGATTACAACACACCAATGGATGGCTCTCCTTCACTCATGTCAAACGACCTTCCCCAAGTGCAACCAGGCGTGGCCTCGACCATCATCCCCGCATGTGTCGACATTTATTTGAATCCAGCCATTGTTCAACCAACCAAAGCTTCAGACAGTCTGCAGGGAACTGTCCTGCAGTATTTTGTAGACAACAAAGATTCCTTTCTTGCTAGGAGTGGTGCCCCCCAGGAAAGACACTTACAATCTCCCTCTAGACATCAGCCACAAAGGTTTCCTAAAACTACATGGAACATCAATACTGGTGATAGTGCCGTCGGCTACGCACGACTCCGCCCTGCTGCAAGCCACAGATTCAATACAACACACACGCCAAACACACCATCAGCCCCTGTCCCGCCAGCGCTGCTCAACCATCCCCAGCGCTACACTTTCAGCGGTCCGCGGCCGAGCAGTACAACACAGGCCACCCCCCCTGATGAAAACCCCGCTTCTCTGATTCCTGGCCGGGACCGCCCTTCAGTACGTCAAGTGACTAACGCCAACGCGCAGATCACCGGTCCCCAACTCACTGCCCACGTACGGCAAACGCTGTTCCCGCCATGGTGCCTCCCTCCCCCCACTAATCCTCTAACAGGCCATTGCTGACGCATGCGACTCTTCAGGCAAGCCTGTGGCCTTTCTTCAGTGTGAAAGACTGGCATTGTAATGAGTCACCCTTCCCACCCCCACCAGCGCCCCCCCCCCCCCCACCCCGTCTCCGCCCCGCCCCCCCCCCCCCCCCTCCCCCCCCCCCAAAAAAAAAAAAAAAAAAACAAAAAAAATCGACCACAAAAACACTTGAGGAGCTAGACGTGAGTTAAAATACTACAAGTCCATGATATAAGTGTTGTGTGTGTGGTGTGTGTGGTGTGTGTGTGTGTGTAACTTTCATCCTTCTTGCCAGACTGAGAATTAAATCCTCGGATACTACATGTGCGTGTCATTATGTTCTTAGAATACTAACTATCTTTTCACATCGGCAATCTATTATTGCACATTGATCACCGTAGGCTGCTGAAACATTTTGTGTTCTACTCATTTACTAACAAGACCACTTCGTGTTACTAAAGACATTTCGCCCCTGTTTCGAGAATGACTGAACTGTGTGGCACATGAATCAGAATGGTGCCTTCACTGACTGTCCATACTAAAATTGTGTTTCCTCTTATACCTGCGTTCGGTGGATGTGACTGTTGGAGAGCGAGCTCCATAAGTGCAACCCATTTGTGCCAAACAGACTTGACCTATAGACATTTAATCTGATTAACAACATATATATGTGTAGTCAATACATATGAGTTGGAGATTCTGTGCTTTTTTAGTCTTGCAGTACTTCGTCCTGACAACCTACAGCAATTATTGAGTGCACATTAAATTGTAAGTGGCATTCTCAGTCACCTAATTCCGAACACCACTGCCGTGGTACCTAATCTACCAAATGTTTGTTTGATTATCTTCTTGTTTTTATGTTGTGGTTATTTTTGCTGTTTTTTGTTGTTGTTTGTTGTTGTTTTGTTTTCATTAATTATTTTTCTTTTTTGTATGTGGTCCTTTTCTTCCCCATTCTTTTGTTTTTTTACCTTTTACTTATCACTCAGGACATAAAATGACCACAAACCAGAACTCATGGCCATCGGAAGATGGAAATGAGAATTTTTCCATTTAAATATCAATAGTGCAGTCAGTAAGATCTCAGATATCTCGACCCAGATAACAAACCACCAAAAGCCGATGAGATCCATGTACGGGGTCTCTTCGTCCGAATCAAGATAAAATACCTACATTAGTGATAAAGATGTATAGGCAGTCCCCAGGTTTATAATACCGGTCGAAAGACCCTACTAAAGCAAAGAACGGTCTAAGTGTATGTCCAGTGAATCTCCTCAACTTCCAAGGGGAGACATTCCCCCTAGAACAGCATTACGTAGAAGCAGTGTGGATACAAAATCACACTGAACAAATCACGGTCCATTTTAATCGGGTTTTGCTATCGAACCCAGCAAAAGAGTCAGCAGACTGATAAATTGTTACTAAGATGGACACAGTTTTCCTTAGAATGTAAAGAGATGGATTTTTACTCGGTGACTTCAATGTAGAACTTGAAATCAAACAGCCAATGGAGCCAAACGATAATTGTTTTGAATTCTACATCAGATTATCTAAACACCCACCAGAGTACAACAACTTCAAAGACAATCATTGACCATATCTATGTCTCAAATGAAAAATAACATACTAGAAGCTTGTGTACCAGTCTTCTCTCCTAGTGATCATTACCCAGTGTGTGTTACAGTCTAAACAGGGAGTGAAATCCCAAAACCAGGCCCACAAAACCAAAACCTAACGTTGCTTCTCAAATTTAACGAACAAACCTTAATTGCTGATTTACTGACTCTGAACTTAATACAGTATAACAATAATTGCTGATCCAATTCAGCGATTGACTTTGGATCGAAAATTTTTAACAGAAGGTCTATAACAGACATAGCTCCGTTAAAAACATTCATAGTAAGCATATTCCCAACCACCGTGTACACGAAAGAATGTACAGGAGGCATGCTACCTTAGAGACCTTTAGAAAGAACATGGCTATGAAGAAAGAATCAAGATCACTAAGAAATGCAATAAACTCTCAGAGCGCGAGGGAAAAACTTAATACTATCGCGAGTTAATTAACTTCCAAACAAAATCCAAACCTGGTTGGGCAAGCAATAAACCATCTTAACAATAACAGTTCTTCTTCAAAATCAACTGTTAATCAAAGGTATTTCCTGCTGAACAACTTAACACTCACTCTCGACCATTCCAGATAACAGTTGTTACTACTGATCATTCAAGCTCTAATGAACTTAAAGAACTCCATCAAATTTGTCACGACAAAAAAAATATCACGTCTGAACGACAACATTCCACTCATAACTGTGGCACGCGTGTATCAGTACCTACTTCATCTCAAACAGTCAGGAACACGTGGGACTAGATGGCATAGAAGGCAAAATTTCTGAAACTCTAGCTCTCGGCTCCAGTTTAACTTGACACGTTAACGTATATCCTTAATCTGTGCATAGATAAAAGTTATTGCAAATGCCGTTCAAAAAAGCAAAGATATACCATTCATAAATCTGTTGAAATACTGATCACTTCAAACTACAGACGCAATATCAATCTACTATGCTTTCCACACCTCTAGAAAAGCATTTAAATCAACACATCCATTCATCACTTCAACAAGTACGGTTTTGCTCCATCCCGACCAGTCCCTGGTTTCAGACAGAAACAATCCTGCCATTCCTGCATTAATCAATCTTGTAGATGTTTGGCTTAATAATATTAATAACAACAGATATTGTGGTGTCTTAGTTCGTTGATTTTAAAAAAGCATTCGATCGATGTCATGACCACAATCTCCTTATTCGAAAACTGAGATATACTGGTCTTTCAAAATCCGCCCTTATCCTTCTAAAATCATACATCACAAAACGTCCACAATGCGTCTTATTCGGGGGACGGCTGTCTCTCTATAACAACTCGTAAAGTATGGCGTTCCCCAAGGCTCCATTTTAGGCCCGCTACTCTTTCTCAATCTACATTAATTGACCTACCCCTACAAGTGAGATCTACATGTGCGACCTCTTACAGATGACACCACAAATGCAACACCAGCCATAAGGATCCTTCCAAGTCTTTCAAAACATTTGCAAGAGAGTACCAAAGCCCTTGTAAAATGGACCAGCTAATCATATGTCACTTTCACCCTCAAAAAACAAAACTCATGTACGCTTACCAAACTAGCAAAAAAACAAAAGCTCACCAATGATTTCCCTCCTATACACCTCAATAATGTACTTGTGGAACAAGTCACTCATCATAAAGTATTAGGACTAATTATTGACAATAGTCTCAGCTGAATCCCCACATAACGTTACTATCAAAAAGCTCTCCCGAAAGTCTATCAGCTCACCACAAATCAAACACTTTCCTTGACTTCATTCACGAAAACTTTTTTCCCATGCTCATATTTCAGTCTACATGGTTGATTATCATCGACTATATGGGATTCTGCAAGTGCAAAACACACGTAGAAACCATTGTTCAGCCTGCCAAAACTAGCGCTCAACCTAATCCTTCTGAAGAAAACTAGCCTCTAAAGCTGCTGATTATAAACATCTTCACATTCTTTTTCCATTCAGCCAGAGACTCCAATACAACACAGGGCTAATGATGCACATGATACTGACCGGGAATGCTCCAACAACATTATGAGACATTCCAAAAGTCTCGTGAGAAACTCCCACAAACTCCATATCCCAATCCCCAGAATTGACCTAATTAAATCAAGTCTAACGTACTCGGGAACCTCTTAGTGGAACTCCTTCCAGAATACATCAACAAAACCATTGTACGACAACCTTTCAAAATACTTACATTACCCATCTTCTGCGTCAAAAATAATAATTTTAAAAAAAACCAAAAAAAACCAATAAGTAAATATACCAATGACATATATAATAAATATATAATATAGATAAATCTATATATATATGTATATATGTAAAATATATATATATATATATATATATATATATATATAATGTATAATCTATAGTATAATATATAGTATCTATATATAATATATATATATATCTCTCTAGATATATATAGAGTGTTGTCTGTGTGTGGTCAGCCCTGATATGGCCCTTTGCGGTCCGGCTGGGCTATAATGCAACAATATCTTATCTCGTATGTGGTGTATGTATGTATGTATAGTGTTGTGTGTCTAATATATATGTGTGTGTGTGTGCGGTGTGTGTGTGTTATGCATATAATGTGTGGTGGTAGATATCTGTGTGCAATGGCTATAATCTTACTAAAAATGATTAATGTTGTACCCTTTTTCACTCTCTCTCACTCCTCTCTCTCTCTCTCTCTGGCGCTCTCTCATTCTCTCTTCAGCTCCTCTCAGTTCCTCGTCTCTCGTCACCTCGTCTCCTCCCTCTCTCTCTCTCTCTCTCTCTGTCTGAGCATGGCCAGCGTGTGTAATTCCAATTCCGTACATATTTTGTCATTTTCATTTAACTGTACTGATTTTTAAACAGGCTAATTAATTGTACGTTTTTATAGTACAATGATTTTATCTTTTTCAAATCATTACATCTCATGCTGTTCCCCTCTCCCGTCCATCCTCTCCTCGTCCGCTCGCATGTTTTTTTTTCTCTCTGCCCCCCCCGCCCCCCCCCCCCCCCCCCCCCCCCCCCCCTACCAAATTTCATCCTCACTTTGGCTTAATACCTTCTACGTATTTTCATGCCATGCAAAAAATGAATACATGTTGTGCCTTGCTACTTCCTCTCTCTCTTTCCTCTTCTCTCTCTCTCCTCTCTCCTCTCCAATCTAGTCTCACTCTCGTCTCTCTCTCTCTCTCTCCCCCTCTCTCATGCCGTTCGAACGTGCGTGTATTGTGTGTTCAAAAATAATGGTACGCACCTTGTCATATTCACTCACTGTCTGTTTTCATACATGCCATCTTGTACGTTTTTGTAGTACACTTACATATGTTTCCCCAGCCCAACTCACACCCTACCCCCACTCTCTCCATCACCTTCATTATTGTTATTCTCATTTTTATTTTTTATTATTATTTTTTTATTTTGTTATTATTTTTATTGTTGTTTTGTTTGTTATTATTCTTATTTTTTGTTTTGTTTTCATTTATCTTCTGTTTTCATTTGATGTTCCTCTATGATTACATGACCGCTTTGCTTGCTTCTTTGATTTCTTACATTAATTGATTTCACTGCATGTTGTAGTCCCTACTCAGGGCGAGGACTGGATGTAAAAAAGCACGTTAGTGCTTATCTATTATCCCGTAAATAAAGAATTTTGTCTTGTCTTGTCTTGTCCTCTCTCTCTCTCTCTCTCTCTCTCTCTCTCTCTCTAACAATTGCTATGTGTGGCACAGAATTGTGGGGATTAGATAAAGGAGTAGTGCATCTTGAAAAGGTTCACTTGTGTATACTAAAGAAATTCCTTGGCACTCATACCGAAACACCGATGAGTTAGTTCATGGAGAGACGAGACATTGCCCTATTTATATTGAATCAATAATATTTGATTGCATTAGGTATTTATGAAAATATTATGTATGCACAAAAGTAGGTTGTGTCTAATAGCTTACATGATGTTGTTAAATCTAGATTCCATGGGCAAACAAACAAGGGTTATGAGTGTTCATGAAATGTTGTATCAGTGTTTCAGTTGGTATGGTTAAATCAGGGAGTGCAAGGTGTAAAGAGATTAATGAATGAATTTTCATCAAAGGCTGATTGACTGCAGGGCAAAACTATGAAGATCTCATGCAGTAAAGTGACAGATTCTCTTAGTACAGTACTTTAAAATCCACTGAAAATGTTGAAAAGCAATGTCCTGATACATGTAGACAAGATGCGTGAAGCGGCATATGACACATTTCAACTAGGGTCACTGATAATGACAAAACATTGTGATCGATATAAAAAGCATTCAGTAAACAGTTTAACATGCCCAAAGAATAGGAAAGAATATATTCCTCGTAAATTTTATGCACATCCATGGCTGCTCAATACATCTCTGATCATGTCAAATCGGAATGCACATATTATGAAGACTTTGTAAAAGATTATAAAGTTTTTAAAAGATGCGCTTTGGGGGCCGGAATAGCTCAGTGGTAGAGCGCTGGACTCATAATCTTGGTGATCTGGGATTGCGGATTCGAATCTCTGCCAGGCCGTTTTGGTACAGGGGGATTTTTCCCTCAGAGTTAATATTAGTTCTGACTCCATTTCCCATACAGTTCTTTGAATGAGACGAGAAACTGAGGTTCTGTGTGTGAATGCGCATATAACTTCATGCACACGCATAAAATCCATCACCAACTTTCAGAAGAGAAGGCCAGTTTGGCTGTTGGTACAGATGACATGTTACACTATAAAAACGTTCATACACACAAAACTCCATTCCCTTTGTTGGATAGATAGGGTTAATCCTTGCCTGTCTATACAGGGAGTGTCCGCAGGAGTATCAGCCTGCATACGCGAAAAAAAAAAAAAAAAGGAAAAAGATGTACAGATTTTACAAGGGAATCAAAACGCTGCTTCTCTGTGGAACAGCTTCACTGATCTCAGGAAGAAATGTCAGCAATATCAGTATTTGTCATTTTTTTTTACTTTGTTTAGCTTACTGTGTTTATTAATGTATACCATTTGTGAATTCATCCCCCTTGAAATGGGTTGGGCCTTTATTGAAAAAGTTTCCGTTTTT
>JAFLJL010005544.1:0-13665 GCA_018398815.1 Conus ventricosus
CCAAAAAAAACTTAATTTTGGCCCCTTTGAAAAAATTTTTTCCGGTTGTTTTCTGTGAAATTTTTTAAAGTTGCGTAAGGGGAAGGATTGCCCATTGCCCATCCATAAGATTGTTTGCTTTAAAATACATGAGATGTTAGACCTTTTACTCGGATCATAGTTGTTAATATTTTTGTTTGTTTTACAGAATGATGCGACGCCATACAACCCCCCCCGCAATCCTTTTTAAATCATCTGAACATTGGTAGGCAACAAAAATCTCTGTACCCAGTAAATTTTTAGAAAGCGTCCCAACCACCCCGGGCGCGAAAGTAATGCGCGGGACCCAGGCTAAAATGTTTCATGAGGTCTTTCATAATTTTTTCAAAGACGTCCCCACAAACATGTATCCCCCATTAAGTAGGAGTCATGTAGTCCCCACGTTTACAATAAAAATTTCTGCCACGCATCTTGAGCATGCGGGTAATCAGAATCACTATTCCTTCCTCCCAAAAGATAGAAAAGCGCGCCTTTAGGGGGAAAGTGTACTCGGCAAACCTTTCCAATGTTCATGACCAAGGGGAAAACCCCTTTTTAACAAGGTTGAGTAAAAATATTCTTCTTTTTATTGGGCAGGTTTTAAGGACATAGCCATGACTCAATGACCCATCAGGGTTGCATAGAGTCATAAAAAGACATGTTATTTAAAGTAAAACACATGTACCTTTCTGTGACTGTGAAATGCGACCCCCTGAAGGATCGCCCACTGCTTTCATTATAAGATGAGGTCGAAACCCTCGCAATTATGAAAAAAAGGGGCGCTTCCAGTCTTTGGTTCAAACTTTAGTTGAAGATTTGCAGTTGTGGGGCTGCTCCCTGAACTTTCCAAAATGTGATATGGTTCTTACTTTTGGGGTTTTCGCTGCGTCTGATGAAGGGCCTAAACACAAACCCAAACAGTGAGGGGCTATCAAAGTTGTTGGGCTTCAGGGTCACATGATTTCAGAAAATTCGATTATTAAACATCTTTGCACTTGCTGCATGCCTGAAAAAATTTTCTAGCCGCATCTGGCCCTCTATATAATTCTGGTGCGAATGGCGCCATCCGACCGCAATAATGAATGAAAGAACAGATTGATGTTTACCATTAAGACTTTTTTTGGAAGTTTCTGGGGGATTGGCCCTTCAAAAAGGAACAATAAGCATCAAATCTGCGTAAACTGTAGGGAGAATTTTTGCACCTTTTCCAGTTCTTAAAACAAACTTTATCCCTTTGGGGGCGAAATTAGTTCTTATTCAGTCAACTGGCCGAAAAATGTTTTTTGTTCAAGCGCAGCTGGAACGGATGGCATTTTTTAACTTTTTTCTCAGAATTCTTTTTTTGCCAATTTTGAAGTATGGGCCAATAAATCTACTCATTGTGCGTATCAATGTGTAATGCGGTAGCCCCGGGTGAAAACATTAGAGTAATAAACCATGTTTTTTTGCCCTGGCTCCCAATCGTTGGCTGTTCTTGGACACTTTAATCGGCTGTTAATTTTTTCTTCATCCCAGTGAGACTTTAAATTATTGGGTTTGTTTTTTTTCTCAAACTGATCAATTTGGTCTATCCCAAACGGGAAAGGGAAACCCCCCCACTAAAGTTAAGATCATTGATGTAAGGGTGATAGTTAGACCCTCTCTGCTTTTTTTGGGGCGTGATGCAGCCTTGCGAAACACACCACTAAAACTTTTGCTCGAATTCCCTTATTTTAGAAGTTTTTTTTTTGCGATAATGTGGGGGTAGGGGAATGTAACCCTTGCCTAAAAATCGGTGCATACTTAGCCGTTTAATCTGATCTCTAAAATTTCGCCCTCTGACCAACCAGAGCCCCTCATTTGGGGGCTTCTTCACGGCCACATAAAAATTTTTAAGCATTCGTCGCCCAACCGGGTTTTTAAGGTTATAAAAAGAATATCGTTGTTTTTTGAGACCCAGACTTCTAGTTTTTTTTCTTTTTATTTTTAAGTCGATTAAAACAGCTAACAACTTTAATGGGGGGTTTTGTTAGTTTATTTGGGAAACTTGAAAATGCATTACAACGTTTGCCCGCACTTTTTGCTGGATCAATGACTCAAAATCAATATCTTTTTAAAGCTCTTGACAAACGCTTTTTCCGAGCTTTCCCTTCAAAAAATTTCGTCTGGCCTTCAATATCAAGCCATTTGTTTCTTTTCTAACTCAAAATATTATTTAAATTAAAAAAAAATAAAAAACCGAATCAATTTTAAACGGTCTTTTTACGTTGGACTCAAAAATAAATATAAACCCCCTTGGGTTGTTATTGCGAGTTTTTAAAACAGAGTTTAATGTTTCGTTTACTTTTTTTAAGCTTCCTTTTTTATCTGCTCGCGTCGGCTGTTGAAAAAATTTGCCCTCGCCTTTCTTGAAGATCAAACTTTGTCTTTTATAGTCAAAAAATGGGCCTTAAACGTTAAATTCTTTCCGGGAGTTTGAGCAATAGCGTTTTATTTATTGTCAGTTTGGGAACGAGCTAAGTTTGCTGTTATAGTTGAACCATAGCTGGTGTTTTTGGGTTTAGTTTTTAATTTTTTTGCTAGCACCCTTACAGCTATGAACACGGCCAAGAGTAAAGACAAACCCCCTAGGTAAAGCGCGGGGCACCAAACACCTGTGCAAAGAGACCTCATTTTGTCCCTCCGATAGAGCGCTTATAGTTGATTTTTTCCAGATTAACTTTTAAACAGCATTGAAGACAGCAGAAACCTTCTTTTGGGTTTTGCTGTATTTTGAAAGGTCCGCTTATTTTTGTTGCATTTGTAATATTGGTTAATCTGAAGGTTTTTATGCTGGGGTTTTTCACTACTCTTCTCTGGCGCGCTGTAGGACTTTTGGATAAACCTGAACAGACAGCTTTTTTTAAAATAAAAATTTAGTTTTGTATATTTTTAATCTGTTTTTTTCAATATTCAGTGCGCATATATATTAAAAACAAATGTACATTAAGCGGTTTAGGGGCTTTTTTTCTTTTTAAATTTGAATTTTATTACGTCTCTCCAGTTCTCCCGTTTCCCATGCAACTGATTATCCTCTGTTGCCTTAGGTCAACCCATAAACCGTATTTTTTTTGTTAAAAAATTCATCAAGCCAAACAGTAAGATTAAATTTTTTAGCCAAAAGGGTAAATTTTTTGGAATTTTACCCTCCCCCGCCCCAAAACGTTTTTTATTTCATCAAAATGCTGATAATTTTAAGCCCCAGCGAGTTTGGTAGGACTACCCCACGAACATTGTACTTTCGTTATTTTGGATTAATAAACTTTTT
The DNA here is from genome assembly GCA_018398815.1 of Conus ventricosus. NCBI lineage: Eukaryota > Metazoa > Mollusca > Gastropoda > Neogastropoda > Conidae > Conus > Conus ventricosus. The sequence goes on from JAFLJL010005544.1 coordinate 3,305, forward strand.
CATTCCTCTTTTGAGGGTTCTTCTCTTCGCACAGCAATAAAATCCTTAAGCGATCTTGCTGGACACAAAAACAAAAATTTCCCCTATAGCGTCTGCCCGCTTCGGGGTTTTTGTTGTGGAAATCACTCTTTCGTAATATATTGCTAATTTTGATGATTTTGTTGCTCAATCAGCCTTGCAAAATTTAGGGTTGAAACAACGTCAAACTCAACGAGTGTCAGAAATGCTGTACTTTGTTTCGGGTCGTGATTTGATAACGCTTTTGTTTAAATTTAAAAGTTGTTCATATGACAATCGTTTTTTTAAATGCCCCTTTTAAAAGTGGGTGCATGCGCTTTTAACACTAAAAATCAAAGGGGGATGGAAAAGCTTTTTCCATACGCAAAATTTACAGCGCATTTTTCCGTTTTTAATATCGCGGCCCATTCTATTTTTAGTGTTTTTCTTTCTTTTTAAAACCCTTTAAAAACCAAAATCAGCCCTTTATTCCCGGGTTAGCCATAGATAAAAATTTTAAAAAAGTCTATTGTGTAAAGAAAATATTTTGCCCCCAAGTTTTTTAGAAATTTTCTTAACGATTGCCCCCCCAATTCTGAAAACTGTCCTGTTTAGGTTGTTGTTGAAGCGAGTACATTTTAAAAGTAAGCTGCAGAGCCGGGCACAATCACTTCATCGTCCTGGGCCCGGGAAAAATTTGACAGTAAGAATTTGACCGCATCAATAAAAGGGGAAAATTGGAACATATATTCCGCTTATTTCCTTCCCCCCAAAAGGGGTCTTTCATTCTTGCGGTCAAGAATCACCCATATGCTTGGACATTTTTTTTTTAAAAAAAAATAAAAAATTTAAATTTATAAAAACATGGCGGGCATTGAAGATAAAGATTATGTTGATTTTGCCGGGACAATGGGGAAAATGACTTTTTGGTAAAAACATCGCTCGGGGCCTCTTTGCGGCTTTGAATTAAACAGAAAGTAAGGTCAGATCTTTTTTTCCCAAAAGTTTAGGCCAAAAAACTCCCGAATTTATAGACCCAAAATTTTTTAAAGTAAAAGATGACCATTTGTTTTGGGGAGGACCAAGGACAATTTTTTTTCAGTTTAATCTAAACAACTCATCAAATTTTTTTAAAAAAGAGTACAATTAGACAAAGGTCATGTGAGCGTAAAAATCGCCTTGGCTTTACTAAACCAAATTAGAAAAGGATGCAGTTGCAACTTCAAAAAAAACACAAGCCCTCCCAACAGAAAACCCAAATGAAAAATTTGGAATTTAAAAGAATTAAATAAATCGGCAGACAATTAATAAAGCAATGAAGCAGAAACCATTTTTCAGAAGAAACAGCATTAAAGAATACACGACTCCCCTCCCCCATGCGAGAATGCGGCCCTTGATCATGCTTTAAGAACCATTAGAGGCAATTTAAAAAAACAATTTAGCAAAACTGGGTGAATAGATGAGCATATAAAAAGAAAAAAGAAAAAAACCCTTTTAGGCTGATGACGCCAATTTGGGGGCTGATATTAAAAAAAGAATAACCCAAAGACTAAAAAATCTTGAACAAGAAGTCACAAGACTAGAACGTGTCCTAACCGAGAACAATTTCGCTCAAGTGCAAAATAAAAAACATCCAAGAATTTTTTTTAAAAAACAACGCTAGCAGAAAGAAAAGAAAAATGTTTAGAGAGCAAGGAGTCACATTAGCAAGCGTTTAACGGGCCCTTTGGGTTTCAATAGACCTGGGTTTTCTTTACGGCGGCGGGGGTTCCGGGTTATGCCCCACCATCGCCTCCTCGCCCCCTGATAAACATGGGTAAAAAAACACTTGATCATCTTGCGGATTATTTAAAAAAAATTTGCCGTAAAGCATAACTCTTTACCGGGGGAATTAGGGGGGGGGGTTAGCTGGCTTTTGCTACGCAACAAAATAGTTGGCTTTATGGCCCAGCCTTATGGGCATTAGTTCCTTTTAAAATTGGTTAAAATTTAGTAAAATAAAGACGAGTAATCCTAGGCCCGTTAAACCAAAACAAGCGCTGTCTTTTCATTTCGTGTCATCGCGAACAGAGTCCGCGTCTTCAACGGTCCGGGGTTTGGACCAGGGATTGGATGACTTATTCTTGGGGGGTCATTTTTTTTTCACTGCTTTCAATATTCTGGGTCAGAATTTATTTCGTTTTTTCCGACCTTCTGTTTTATTTCCTGCAACAAGAATTTCATTGTGTAGTTCATTATGTTCCCCACCGGTCTGAGGGAAAGGTAGCATTTTTAAACCAGTGCCCAAAAGCAAAGTCTCTTTTGATCTTTTCGTATTGTAAAAATCTTGGGGACCTTTTTACTAAGTAAATCAACTGTAGAATTTAATGGGATCCTCAAAATTGCTAAGATTGTTTTTGTGCATCAAAACCAGTAGAAGGATCATTATGCTCGTCTTGCCTTGCTTGTGAACCTAGCAAACACCAAAAGTAAGTACGAAAAAGTCATTATTCGTTCTATTCCGCTTTTTTTAGGCCCTTTAAAATGTTTAAAAATAAAGTTGTCCATGTTTTTATCTCTTTCTCCATGGCCCGAGGTGAACAGCTGTGCCTGAGAAAAAATGTGTAAGGGGATTCCAGCATAGTTTTTAAATTTCTGTGGCACGCCCCAAAAATAAGGGGGGCCCAAGCCCCTGATTAAAAGGCCAACTTTTTTCTAAACTGTCTTGATGTTAATATTGAAATTTGTTACAGATTCTTCAAAAGCCCTTTTATGCTATTTGTTGCTGAATGGATTAAACGGTTTGTCTTGGTAAAGGGGCTTGCAGTTCAGTCAAAATACGTCTGAAGGTGAATAAATAAAACTAACACTGACCCAACCAAAGGATTAGGAGATTTAAGTGATCAGCAACACACTCCCACCCCTTTATGCACAAAACCAGCAAAGTTTAACGGGGGCGATAAAACTGCATCGGGTGACAAAACCCCACTTTTGCGATGTAGTCTTTTTTAACGGGGGGTTAAGAATTTGCTTAATGATACTCACCTTTTTTTTGAAAAATGTTAGTCGGGGGACAGCAAAAGTCCAAGGTGCCTTGTTATTTTTTAAAATCGTTGCGGCCCCAAAGAATATTTTGCATCAGAATTTAAATGCACCATTTTTTTTTGTTAAAAAATGTTTGTAACAAAACAACCCAAGACCTCCCTTTGTTTTTTAGAAAATGCATTATAAAGAAGCGGGAACCCGAACGGTGCGCTCCATGAAATATTCTACAAATCGTATGGTTTTTAAAAAAGCAAACCAAGGAGAATAATAAGGGTTTTAAAAGTTACAAAACAGGGGGCCCAAAATTAGCCAGTTTAAAAAACCTGATGGTTATTACGGGGTTTTTTCCCTTAAAAGAAACAATGGTAACTTCGACATGCTCCAAATTAAAAAAGCAAATCTAAAAACAATGTTAACATTCAGCCTGAAGAAAAGGGGGGTTTCTTTTTGATAAAGACAGCTAAAATGTTAGGCTTTGCACTGACAATTATAGATTTAGGTTACACCAAAAAAAAACATTAGAGGGAGAAATCCGCTCGATCTTCATTACTTTTTTTTTCTCTATGTTTATTTTTGGACGACTGAGCACTGATGAAAACTTATATGATGGGAAAGGCCCCCAACTGTTTTTGAGTTTCCATCAGGGAAAACTGCATATGGATTAGAAATTATACAATTTTCCCCAATTTACAGTTTAAAAGATTAGTTTTGGGGGGGGTCGGACATTTAAATAAAAATTTCAGACAAAGCGGGAAAAATTTTAAAATGTGATAACCTGCACATTGTTTGGGAAAAAAATAATTTGTGACTAAAACATGTCGCGTGGACCAGAAGAACGGGGGTTACATTAGCGCCTGTAAGGTGTAAAAACCCTTTGATTAAAAGACCTCAGAGTTGCGGACTTTGAACGAACGGGGAGATAGGCGCTTTGTATGGTTTTGAGTACACTAAAAATGGTGTTATAAACTAAAGAGGTTGCCACAGCAAAAAATTTCCTAAACTGAACACTCGCAATTAGAAGCAAATTTAAAGTTTGGGCATAAGAATATAAAAAAAGTTCGAAAATATAAATGGCACTTAGAACCATATTTAAAATGGGACTAAAATTTGAATTTATAAACCCCTTTAATTTTTTTTGCCCAAAAAAATTCAAAAAACACTCAAAACCGGCCCTTTACATGTAATCTTATGCCGGACGACAAAAGTCCGGAAAAAGATTGAATAACCCTATGGGAAAAAAAAGTACTCCTCCACAAAAAAACGGTTTTAAAGAAAGCTTCCAAAAATTTCAGTTCTTTCCAAGCAAAAATTTTGGAGACCGTTCACAATAAATTTTTAAAATTTTTGCTTTAAAGATGTGGAGAGGGGTGGGGGTTTTGGGGGGTTAGTGACGCCTTAAAAGGAATTAAATTGTGGCAAAACTTAGACTTAAACGCCTTAAAATTATCAGCGTTTTTCCCAAAATGGTGGGATATTAAGGATAACAACAAGCAGCAAAAACAATTTGACTTAAATAGAACAACTTAAGAATGAAATTTGGGTTAATCTTACACATTTTGGTCTCATAGGATTTATTTTAAATGAAAAAGTTCTAACAGAGAGTATATAAACATAATAACTGAATTTAAAAATTTTTGTTATAAAATATGGGCAGTTAAACTTTTTGACAAAAACCCCCCATTGTTTATTAATTTTTGGGCAAAATGGGTTTGGAAAAACAATATTTATCCCAACCTTTAAAACGTTTATCGTTTTTAAAATTTTTAAACATATTTTGATTTTCGTCCAAAACTTAAAGGGAAAAAAGCATTCATGATGAAGGTTTTTATGGACAGATGATAACATATTTTTAGTTGTCCCAGCAATAAACTGAGTGAATGCTAGAAAGCTTTTTTATATTGTTTGAGGGAACGCAGACCTATTTTTTTTTTAGATGACTGTTTAGCAAAAAAGACATAGTTAAAAGAGAAACACTTTTGTCAAAACTGGCTTTAGTGGAAGACTGCTGGAATAAGTGTGTGGGTTTTATGTCAAAATAAACTCATTTTAAAAGATTTAGAGAGCAGTTAAAGACTTAGTTTTTTTTTCACATGAAAACAGAGATGCATTTGATGAAAATTTGCGGAAAAGATTTTTGAAAATGACCCGAAAAACCAGGATTAAACAAAAACTGAAAATTTAAAAGTTTGTAAAATTTGTATTAAAAACAGTAACCTACCAGTATGTTTGTTTTGTAAAAAACGTTATTTTTTGGTTTTGAATCTATTGTCAGGAACAGGGAAAAAACCGATTCTAGGGCGCCCTAGCCCCCCAACCTAGGGGGGGGGCTAGGGGGGGAGAGGGGGTTTTCCCGTTCCTAAAGGGAGCATCTATTCAGATTAGTCAAGCCAACCAAGAAAAGGGATGTCATTCATGTACCAAAGGAACCAAGAAGGTGATGACATTTAGATGTAGCCATGCCAACCACAGAAATAGCTTCTATTCAGATGCAGCCAAGCCCCAAACCCCGAAGGGAGCATGTCTCTTCAGATGTAGCCAAAAAACCAAAAGGTGCATGTTTATTCAGAGTAATCAAGCCCCAAAACAAGCTCCCCGAACAAAGACAATGGAGTCGTCTCTGTTTATATCTATCAAAAAAAGAACATCCCCCAACCAGAGGGACACGGGGTACCACACACTAAAGTACACACATACATGTAACTGCTGCAGGGTCATAGTGTGTTAAAACCTCTGCACTGCAAAAAAAAAAAATCAGTGAAAATGCCGAGTAAATTCACCTGCAAGTAAAAAACCATACATATAAACATCCAATAATATAAACACTGCAATTTTTCTTAAGTATGGGGTATTCATATCTCCCACCATTCAGTACGTCAGGGTGTTTTGTACACCTTGCTCCACAAGGAAAGGGAATTGTTGCTTTAAATTAACTGTCTTAAAAAGTCAGAAATAGTGTATTTCCAGAGCTGTTTTAGTAAATTGCTAACAAGTAACCCTCCATTCTCTGAGTTTCCTAATGTTGTTGTGTATGAATATGGGTGGTTGTTTTGCTTCATCTCATTTTTTCTCACACTGGTCTCAACAACATGGAAGAAGACAACGCTGATACTTTTCTGGCGATAACTTTTATCATTGGATTGAGTTTGACCTTTTTTTTGAGGAAGAGCTTAATGCAACTGCAAAACAAGCAGATAATAATAACAGTGATAGTGATGATCTTGATGACAAGAATTTGCTTTTAGTTTATCGTCGCTCCACACTAGGTGAGTTGATTTTAACGTGGTGACAGCCCTGATGTGGCCCTTTGCGGTCGGCTGGGCTATAAGCAACATTATCTTATCTTATCTCGCTCACACTACAGGAGTCCCCATACTTTTGTTACTAATACCAAGGTGTGACTTGTGAGAAAGCAACAAGAGGACACGCCCACTGGTGTGTTAATAGTGATATGTAAAACTGGTGTGGTATTGGGATCATTTGCATGCATTTGTGTGTGAGTACTGGTTTTGATTACACGTGACACTAGATGTCACATTTGTCATTGTCACAGTACGGATGCAGGTTCTATCACTGACTTCCACGGAAACTGGTGTACAATTCTGGACACAACGGAATACAGCAATGAATACTTCTTATGATGCAAGGAAAAGCAAGGTTGGTTCAAAGAAATACTTCTTTTACACTGTTAATTTCCCTCTGAAACCAAGGAAAGAAAGGAACCAAGGGAAGTAATGACAGCCTATACTCAGCATTAAATCAAAAGAGTCAAAGGGAGTGAATCTTTACTCAGGGGTCTTTCCTTGGGAAAGTCAGTAAGTAATGTATGTCTTGTGCGCAGTTTAACACACAGAGATCCCTGTTCACACCACAGTCACAAAAGTGAATGACAATCACTCAGGCAGGCCACAGGAGACAAAATGAACACATCTTACCTGGAGTTTTTACTTTCATTGAAACTTCTTGAGCAGTGGTGGAAAATGTCCCTGAACTCCATCATGTAGAATACATTGCCTGCAAGAAAAACCGCACCATGTATTCCCTCTGTCATTTTTTCAGGTCAGAATCCAGGGTTAGAGCAAAGGTCAAGGAGTAACAATACAATTTGAATAGATGAAAATCACCCTGGCTCCGTTAAAAAAAAAAAAAGAAAAAAAATTGAATGTGATAAGGACTATTTTATCCTAGAATTTGGGGTCAACAAATTAGTTCTATGCCATGTGTCAGCAAGGATAGCAGAATTATGCATGAGTTGTGCACTTGTTGTGTTTCTCTGCCACTGACACAGCACATGGATTTGGGAGTGAAAAGTCAAGCCGATGACAGAAACATGAAGGGTGATGAGGATCACGCTGTACGATAAAAAGAAGCAGACCTTGGATCAGCCAGCAAGTCAGGCACAGCACGGGTCAAGGGCTGCACTGTGCCAGGAACATGTTTCAGTACTGGATGATCTGACGACAAAAACCAGGTGCAGCTTTGAGTGCAGTAGGGTACATAGAGGCTTTGGGGCTTAATTTGTAACCGTGGACTTGTGCCCGCACATTACAGTTCAGCTGACCCTGGCTGCCATGTCAGAGCTCAAAGAGAGAATAAAATCAAAGTTACATACAGATTCAAATCTCGCGTAAAACTTAATCCCAGATCTGAAGGTAAAAGATAACTCTACACCATTCATTCATGAGCCGTGTATTCCTTTACAGCCTTCTGGTAGTCAGCGAGTCTGCGTCACACAGAAGGCAAATTATTTTTCCCAACTTTCTTCTTTCCTTCTTGCTCTTTTTGAAATAAAATCTGTTATACAACCACAACACAAGCCACATTAATTATAACCCTAAATAACAGAAAAATCATTCTTTAAGAACCAAAACAACCACCTGAAAATGTTCAACCACATGTTCTAAAGATGGCAGAACTGGATTCCTGTTCACTAACAATCATAGCATTGAAAATCCTAACTCAGACCACTGAATCTGGATAAATACGATGCATTATAAACACAGACTCGAAGCTTTACTGCTTTTCTACAAATCTTACCACTTTCAAATAGAAGTGTCACATTTCCTGCTGAAGAATGCCTGTTGTAAGTTTATTATGAAGGGAAAAAAAATGAAACAGAAAAAAAGGCCACTCACTCTTGATGACATGAGCAGAATCACGCAGGTGAGAGTTACTGGACCTGTCCATCATGTCGAGTGTCATCAACAGTTCCTGGTATGCTCTCAGGGCCAGGTGAACTCTGTATGTCAACATACCTTTCCCTTTAAACACAGCCAGGTGAACTCTGTATGTCAACATACCTTTCCCTTTAAATACAGCCAGGTGAACTCTGTATGTCAAACATACTCTTCCCTTTAAACACAGCCAGGTGAACTTTGTATGTCAACATACTCTTCCCTTTAAACACAGCCAGGTGAACTTTGTATGTCAACATACTCTTCCCTTTAAACACAACACTTTCAACTCAACATACTCTTCCCTTTAAACACAGCACTTTCAACTCAACATACTCTTCCCTTTAAACACAACACTTTCAACTCAACATACTCTTCCCTTTAAACACAACACTTTCAACTCAACATACTCTTCCCTTTAAACACAACACTTTCAACTCAACATACTCTTCCCTTTAAACACAGCACTTTCAACTCAACATACTCTTCCCTTTAAACACAGCACTTTCAACTATGTCATACACAGCAGTACCTCTTCGTGATAAGATTAGTGATCGTAAAAGTTATCATATAGGAAACTTGGCAAAGGCAAACAAGTCCAACAAAATCTGTAGCCTGGTCATAGCTGTTGGTAAAAGTCAAGTGGTACAACAAACACAACTGTCCACTTGCCAACAGATAACGTCAGGGTCTAATTCAAAATCAAATCAGCATGCAATATCAGTGGCCCATATTTTGTCAGCATTTTGTCATCCTCATCTGGTAAAAACCCCTGTAATCACCGTCAAACACAAACTCTGAAAATCCTTGGAAACTGCATCTTAAGCTGATGACTGCCAACAAGACGATACATCCATCCTATTTTAGTTTGTGCCACGCTGCTGACAAGACTGTGTCAGTTAATGGTTTTCCCGGTTTTCCCCTCACACCCCAAACTAGAATACAGTAACAACAGAAGACCATTACCCCGCCATGAAGAAGTACAATCATAATACCCTGTTGGGGTTCTAAACACCGACCACTAAGCCAATCAGCAAACCAAACATGATGCAATGGCAGATCACGTTGCAAGCAAACTGGTCAAAGTGCAAGCAAGTGAACTTGAGATGTGAGAAACTGTCGCCATCTGTACATGCAGGAAGAAATGCTACGGGTGCTGGACGATCCACGCCCCCCCCCCCCCCCAAATGTACGCAGGCTGATACTCCTGTGGACACTCCCTGTATAGACAGGCAAGTATTGATCCCATCTACCCTACAAAGGGAGTGGAGTTTTGTGTGTATGACCGTTTCTTATCCCACCATTAAGGCAGCCACACTCCAACTTCGGAGAAGGTGCATACTATGTGTAACGTGTCATCCATACCAACGGCCAAACTGGCCTTCTCTTCCGAAAGTTGGTGATGGGATTTTACGTGTGTGCAAGATGTTATGTGTGCATTCACACACGGAACCTCGCTTTATAGTCTCATTTGAAGGACTATATGGGAAATGGAGTCAGAACCAATGTTAACTCCGAGGGAAAAATACCCCTGAACCGAAACAGCCCGGCAGAGATTCCAACCAGCAACCTCAGGATCACCAAGATTACAAATCCGGAGCTCTACCACTGGGCTATTCCGGCCCCCAAGTCCACACTTTGGGACACAAGGACGTATGTCTGAATATTTGTTGGATATGGACAACGGTATTTCATGCATTAGGAACAGGTGATGCTGACACTGACAGAGAAACATAAAAAATGCAAGTAGATTCTGTGACTTTAATGGACTGTATTGCACTGCACTGAAAAAAACACACAGCACATGAATCTGTCTCTCACCCACTCCAAACCAGGTAAAGGGAAGGTGGATCCTACGAGCTATTTTTCCGCATAACTTTAAATTTTTCAGGAGAAAAACATAGAGTAGAGAGAGAAGGGAGGGATGGGAATGAGAGCGAAGAATGGAGAGAAAGAGACAGAGAAAGAAAGATATTTCAATATCACAACTATTCACTGAAGGACCTAAATCATTACGAGGAATGACACTCACCGTCTTCCCCACACAATGGCTTCCTTCTTCTCCACCATAATCATCTCATAGTAGCGTAGCAATTGTTGTTGATGTAGTGGAAAGCCGTCACTGACATCGTCTCACTGTTTTGAAAAATGTTGAAGTCCATTTCCCAT
>JAFLJL010005545.1:19249-24249 GCA_018398815.1 Conus ventricosus
TAGTCTTTCCCACTGTCAACAGGACTTTCCCTGTGGTCAGTGGGTCTTTCCTCACCGTCACTGGACCTTTCTCCAGGGTCAGCCTAGTTAAGGCAAAGAAGAAAAAGAAACACCCGAAGGTGCTGGGGAGGACCCAGAGAAGCACTGTCTTCGCCTGCCTTTAGAGCAGTCCTGTACCACCCTTGGAGGCCTGCGCTGTGTTGACGATGGGTACAGGCACGCACAGGACACTCCATTAAGATATCAAGGGACATAACTGCTCCTGAACAGAGGTAAATTAGACTACAGGATGCAGCTCATAACAGCCTTAAAGTAGCACCCCCATGGGTGTACCAGCCCGTATTTCATGACTGCAGAGCCAAGGGAGGAAGGGGGGAGGGAGGGGAGGTAGAGGATACGCTACGGAAATACGCACGCGTTCACACACACACACACACACACACACACACACACACACACACACACAACACACACACACACACACACATCTCTCTCACTCTATCTCTCTCTCTCTCTCTCTATATATATATATATTAGAGAGAGAGAGAGAGAGAGAGAGAGAGAGAGAGAGAGAGAGAGTGAGAGAGAGAGAGAAAAAAGAGAGAGAGTAAAGGTGATCCTCTCTTTCTAATGGTTCTGTTCTCTCAATTTGCTTTCATTTTATTTGTCTCTTTCGCACAAGCGATGATCGTCATTAAAAAAAAAAAAAAAAAAAATACCGGAAAAAGAGAACAGCCAGTCTGTTTTGCACATGCAAGACAAACCCAGTTCTCCGGACCGATGGGCAACAATGTGGTATTGCTGCTGCACATGCCAGACAAACCCAGTTCTCCGGACCGATGGGCAACAATGTGGTATTGCTGCTGCACATGCCAGACAAACCCAGTTCTCCGGACCGATGGGCAACAATGTGGTATTGCTGCTGCACATGCCAGACAAACCCAGTTCTCCGGACCGATGGGCAACAATGTGGTATTGCTGCTGCACATGGGCCAGAGAGACGTATGAGGAAAGACATCACAGGAACAGGAGAACGATCTCCACCGCTGACTGTGGTGGCCGTGGCGTTTGTTCAAACGCTTGAAGGGCGAGAGTAATAACGTCCTGCTGTTTTGTTTAGCCTGAGGCTCTTCTAAGACCACTGGTTTCCAGAACGGAAAGGTTATATGGAGTCGGATTTCAAACTCTTCGATCATACGCCCATTACACACACACACACACACACACACACACACACACACACACACACACACACACACACACACACACACTCACATAGACACACACGCGCGCGCGCGCGCACACACACAGACACAGACACACACAGACACACACATACACACAGACACGCACGCACGCACACACACACACACACACACACACACACACACACACACACACACACACACACACACACACACACACACACACACGCACACACACACACACACACACAGACACACACACACACAGACACACACACACACACACACACACACACACACACACACAGACACACACACACACACACACACACACACACACAGTGAATGCGGGGGATGAGAGAAGGGAGGAAGGGAGGTGCGAGCGTGTACTTCATTTGATTAAAAGTAGACTCTGCAGTAAATCTAGCAGAATGAAAGTGTCGGCGCACCACACATTAGCACATGAATAAACCCAGACGCTTTGTATCAAACGCCAAAACGTTGTTAAGATCAGCAAACGAAGAATGTCCATCTGTTCATCAAGAAACACTCAGACAATGCCTGAGGCATCATGAGTCAATTTCAGAAAAGAAAAGAAAAATGACAGTGGGGGGAAAAGATAGGAGGATGGAGGCCCCACTGTAAAAAAAAAAAAATTAAAAAAAAATTAAAAAAAGAAACAAAATTAAAAAAGAAAAAAAGAAAGAAAATTTAAAAAAAAAAAAAAAAAAGGCAAAAAATGGAGAGAAAAAAATTGGAGGTTGGAGGACAAAAAACAACAACAAAACAACAACAACAACAAAACCCATGCCGTCCTGTCCATCCCAAAAGATGAATGACGACATTTTTTTTCCTTTCTTTCTCCCAATCGGAAGGAAGTTGACAAAATCGGATGAATGGCGTAGCTGGATATGTATCAATAATATTATTCATGCATGAAAGAGGTGCAGAGGAGAAAAACGAAGGAGTGGTGTCAATGAACTGGTAAGTAATTCAGCAAGCTAAACGTTGTCCTCTTGGCTAGAATGATGTTCAGACAATGTTGTGGCCCTCCACGCAACCAAAAATAGTAATGTCCTCTGATTGGTACAGAGAGTCTTCGGCATTCTCATTCACCTCAGCGCCTTCTCCACCGGGACAGGGAGATTACTCTGCTTTTGTCAGCCATTCGTATCCAGGTTTGTTGTCCTCCTCTACCTCCCCTCCCTCCCCCCTTCCTCCCTCCCTCCCCCCCCTCTCTCTCTCTCTCTCTCTCTCTCTCTTGTTATCAATTTTTCCATTTGGGCGTTTTTTGATAGTGAACATTTCCTGTGCCTGAATGTTGTTTATGTTGTTTATGTACCCCCTTCAAAGGGTGTTATTGAATGAATTATCAGTATCCGTATCTGTATTTCTCTCTCTCTCTCTCTCTCTCTCCTCTCTCTCTCTCTCTCTCTTACCGCAGACAACTGTGAACCTGTCTCGATTCTGTTCATCCTTTGTCTTTTCTTGTCCACAGACTTCTGGTCTTTATTCTATGGAAATGACTCATGACCTTAGATAATTTATTTGGATTAGATACCCCCCCCCCCCTCCCCCTTCTGCTGTTGTGTGCACTTGTACTGTAGGCCTACAACTGCACACATGGACTATGAATCGAAGAAATATTGAATTCTGACGTAGACGCGATAATGGTTTGCCAGATTCTGAGACGGACAGGTAGAATTTGCCGGGCAGCTAGAATGACATGACAGGCGGAGTTTGTTGAGTGTGCTATCATACGGACTCCGCTGAGAAGACTGGGACCTCACAATGAGTCTCATCCACTTAATAACAGATGCGTCACTGAGATGAGTTGTTCAAATGTTCTTATCAACACTGCAGGTGTCTGTATCTCACAAGCCTGACTGACGTCGGGATATAAAGAAAGTGAGCGTTGAGTACAGCCCTGTCAAGCAGTCTCAGACCTGAACGAAACCTTTAGCATCATCTTCATCATCCTCATTCTCATCTCTAAGTATTAAACAAGATGCAAAGCATATAAACGTACTCCCAGTTTATCTTGAATACACGTGTACATGTCAAGAGCATGTTAACTATGAAAATATCTATGATGTAACAGTCAGTTAGATCTAAAGCAATTTTAAAATCCGTCAAATACAGTACTTTTTCACGGTCAAACTTTGAAACACTATATAGAAGTGCCATTTGTGTGTGGTAACCTTTCTATATACCAAATTTCATTAAAATCCACCTATATATAAAAAGTAACGGCAAAATAACGGTTTTTAAAGTTTGTTTAATCCATTTTCAGCATTACATCACTTACACATGGAAAGAGGCTCCGATGTGTCACAAGATCATCTAAACCGCTTATAAATCGGACAAATACTTTCTGAGATATTCCATTAAAAAAAAAGAAAAACCGTTTGGGTGCCGTTATAGCCATTAGAAACGGCTATTCTGGTAAAATAAAACATCGGGTATCATCCGAGACCCATAGTGAACATACCTACAAATTTTTAGAAAGATCGGCCCAGAAGTTTTGTCTGGAGCGAGTGGAACACATTTTGACCATGGACAAACACACAGACAGACACACAGACAGATAGGCACAGTACAAAAAAGAACATCAGATTCTGTGGCCCTTCATGCCCTGCTCTCCTGGTGACCTCAGTTCTGATGACCTCACCACAGCTATGCCCTTGGTTCAGCTCTGTCAGGGTCACCGGTACTGGCAAATTCGTTGGAACTGTTGTTCCATGGACGTGGTGAAGAGCCCTCCAAGGGAGAACTCACACACACGTGCTCCGCGACTAAGCAAATGTTGGCAGTAGGGGCGTCGTATTAGGTAGTATCCTTCCTCGGTTGGATCAGAACACGCATCAGTGAACGCCAAGGATGCGATTCGGCAGCGGTGCAGTGTCTCTGTTGCTGGGTTTCCGCTTGGCAGCTTGATACCTGTGGATTGCCAGTGCTGGAGCTATGGTGGGATGGAAGATGAGGCCCAAAAAAAAAAGACAGAAATGTGTTGGTCAGTTAGAATTTCTTGTTGATGCGTAAGTGAACACGTACGGGTACAAAATAATATATTTATTAACATTTGGAATAAACAGCATTGATTTTACGATGTTTCTGTTCAAGAAGTATAGTAAACATGTAATATGTACATACTTAATATCACCATGCCCTCTTTGTGTCGCTAGGAAGACAACGGGATATACAAACCCTTCCAGTCAACCGATCTTGCTCATCCACTCGGCAACATAATCATAAACGACGTTCCCATGTACAATTCACCTCGTTTGGGTAAGGTATCTGGGGCACACTTGGGGTCAGATTCCGTCGACTCAGAAGAAATTGTGTGTGTGTGTGTGTGTGTGGTGTGTGTGTGTGTGTGTGTGTGTGTGTGTGTGCGTGCATACGTGCGTGCGTGCGTGTGTGCGTGTGTGCGTGCGTGTGTGTGTGTGTGTGTGTGTGTGTGTTCGCGCGCGCGCGCGCGGGGGCGCGCAACTATCCCGAGGTCTTAATTGTTTTCAATTGATATGTAGCTAAAAACCAAACGGCTCCGAACTCGCTGAACCGCGTGTTTCGCCGGAAAACGTTGTCGAGTGACATAAGCCGGTGTCCCAAGGGAAGTCATCCAACAGCCTGTCGTGCGGCACGTGTGACATTCCTGTCTTTCCTCGCGTGACATACTGCTGTACGTAACAGCTTCCAAGCTGTTCGCGCGAGTTCTCATTTCACAAAGTGCTCTAGCTTATACGTTTAGTGAAATTAGCATTCTGAGCCAGTGAGGGGTCGATATATGACTCT
>JAFLJL010005545.1:29249-31749 GCA_018398815.1 Conus ventricosus
CGACCAACCAACCAACCAACCCATCCCAACCCCAACCCAAACAACCAAACGACTCTTTTGGTCCTTTTGAACCGTGGGGAGGGGACAGGGGTGGGGGTGAGGGGGTGATGGGGGGAGAGAGTGGCCACTCATCATCTCAAGGCAGATCAGATGCCTCCTGGCAACTGGTCGGGGGAGCGGTCGCTGAGACAGTCATCTCCCCTCACCCCCCCCCCCCCCCATCCCCCACGGCCCCACCCTCCCGCCTCCTGGCCATGAGCCAGAATCACGTGAACTAAGTGCACGGAGTGCTAACTGCCGTGCTCCTCGTCGTATTTGCCGTGATTCAGGCTGCCGACCTCTGTGACGTTGAGCGTGGTGGACACAGCCAGCCATGTCGTCTGGGCATCCCGCGGCGTCTGCACTCTTCAGGAAGACGTCTCCTTCTAGGGATGTGGAGGGGGAGCCGGAGGTGTGGTGGGTGTGGTGGTTGAGGTGTGGTGGTAGTGGTGGTGGTGGTGGTGGAGTAGTGTGTGTGTGTGTGTGTGCGTGGAGTGGTGGGGTGTTGGTGGTGGTGAGAAAAAGAAAGGACATGGCGTACAACCACCGGTGTGTGTGTGTGTTGTGTGTGTGTGGAGTGGTGTGTAGTGGGGGGGGGGGGGGGGGGTGGGTGGGGGGGGGGGGGTGTTTGTGTGTTGTGTGTTTGTGTGGTGCACGCACGTGGTCATGTGTGTTGGATGTGTGCGGGGGGCTGGGGAGGTAGCGCGCGCGCGCGCGCGCGCGCGCGCGCGTGTGGTGTGTGTGTGTGTGTGTGTGGTGTGTGTGTGTGGTGTGGCGTGTGTGTGGTGTGTGTGCCCCGCACGCACATGACTGGTGTATTTTTGTGCGTGCGTGGCGCGCGCGCATGTGTGTGTGTGTAGTGTGCGGGGTGTTGTGTGTGTAGTTTGGTGCGTACGTGCGGCCTGCGCGCCGCGCGGCGTGTGTATGTGTGTGTGTGTGCGTGTGGTGTTGTGTGGTGTTGTGTGTGTGTGTGTGTGTGTGTGTGTGGTGGTGTGTTCTTGTGTGTGTGTGTGTAATGTGTTGTTGTATTAGCCAAAGTATGCGTATTTATGAACATTGGTTGATTATTTTTTTTTTTTTTTTGTTTTTTTTTTTTTTGTTTTGTTTTTTTTTGTTTTTTTTTTTTTTGTTGTTGTTTTTATGGGGGTTTTTTTTTTTTTTTTTTTTTTTTTGGGTTGCCCCCCTTCCCCCCCCCACCCGCCCCCTCGCCTGTGCCTTTGTTTTTCTTTTTAAGTGTGACTGTTGTATAAGTTCAGTCATCGTACCTTTGCCCAAGATACTGGACACTATGACCACCGCGTTTATGTGGAGCTCCCAAACCTCTGAGTCAGCGGAAACAGTCTCCTGTAATGGTAGCAGACTCTCTCTCTCTCTCTCTCTCGCCTCTCCTCTCTCTCTCTCCGTCTCTAACACACACACATACAACGACCACACGCACTACCAGTACGCACGACACATCTTTCCCTCACACCCACACACAACACACACACACACACACACACACTACACACTTACACAGCCTCGCTCTCTCCTCCATCTCTCTCTCTATCTCTCGCTCTCACTCTCTCACATACAAGACACATACCCGCACAGACACATCTCTCTCATCACACACACACAACAGCCTTAATTCTCCCTCTCGCTCTCTCTCTCTCTTTCTCCTCTCTCCTCCTCTCTCTCTCATTCTCTCTCTCTGCCTCTCCTCCTCTCACACACACACACACACACACACACACACACACAACACACACACACACACACGCACACACACACATACACAGACACACACACATCTCTCCTCACACACACACACAGCACTACCACACACACACACACACACACACGCGGCGCGCGCGCGCGCGCGCGCGCACGCACCGCACACACACACACATCACACACACAACACACACACACATAGCCTTCGGTCTCTCCCCTCCCTCTCTCTCTCTCACTCAGCCCTTACAAAGACACATACAACGCACGTACACAGCTCTCTCTCTCTCACACACACGAGCCTTAATACTCTCTCTCTCTCACTCCTCCCTCCTCCGTCTCTCCCGTGATCTCTTCTCTCTCCTCTCACACACACACACAACACACCCACACACGGCACGTACACATCTCTCCCTCACACACACACACACACACACACACACACACACACAACCACACAGCACACACCACGGGCAGCACACAGCACGCAAGCACGCACACCACCCACGCGCGCGCGCCCACCCCCCACCCACATATACTTACGCCACGCACGCACGCACGCACGCACAACACACACACATACACACACGCACGCGCACGCACACACACACAACACACACACACACAACATCACACACACACAACGACAGCAACACCACCCTCGCCTCCCTTCCCTCATCCCCTCCCCCTCTCCACCCGTAAACATATGCAGCCCGCGCGCACGACCACACTCACAACCACCACACAC
>JAFLJL010005545.1:36749-49270 GCA_018398815.1 Conus ventricosus
CAGTTCAGTCAGTCCCCCTTACCCCATGCTCACACCCCAAACGCCCTCAGCCCCCAGTCCCACCCATACTGACAGATAACGAACAGAGAGAGCAGACAACAGCAAATATCAGAGATGGGGAGGAAAAAGAAGAGATAACAGCCGAGACAGACAGGACATACAGACAGAGCAGACAGACAGAGAGCAGACCAGGGAGAGTCATGAATCGTATATCATTTCATCAGACATGTTGCCTTAATTGGTCCACACCTAAATTCAAACGACAATTCTCTCTGACTTCTCGAAAAGGAATAAGAACAATAGTAATACTCGTGATAACACTCGGGGACGTGACATGCATTAAGCGCAGGAAATGAACGTGTGAAGTGCTCTTTGGTGCCGTAGTGCTATGACAGCGAGCACAAAGTAGGGTTTGAAAACAAAGGCTATGAGAGATAACATCACGCCACTCCATCCTGTACTCCTAAGGCAACGGTCTATGAAAACAAGAGAGAAAAAAAAAAAGGGAGGGGGGGCGGTGAGGGAGGGAGGGGGAAGAAGGGGGGGATGGCCATGTAGTTGGAGGTAGTGGGTGAGGGTTGGGATTAGAACTACAAATGTTTGCAAGACGAAGAAAGGTGGAGGAGGAGGAGAAGAAGAAGAAAGAAGAAAGAAGAAGGAAAAGAAGAAGAAGAAAGAGAGGAGGAGGAGTAGGAAGAATAAGAAGAGGAAGAAGAAGAAGAGAAGAGGAGGAGAAGAAGAAGATCAAGAGCTGTAGGAGAGAAGAGAAGATCAAGATCAAGAGGAAGAGGAGGAGGAGGTGGGGGAGAAGAAGGAGGGGAGGAGGAGAAGAAGAAGAAGAAGAAGAAGAAGAAGAGAAGAAGAAGAAGAAGAAGAAGAAGAAGAAGAAGAAGAAAGAAGAAGAAGAAGAAGAAGAAGGAAGAGAAGAAGAAGAAGAAGAAGAAGAAGAAGAAAGAAGAGAGAAGAAGAAGAAGAAGAAGAAGAAGAAGAAGAAGAAGAAGAAAAGAAGAAAAGAAGAAGAAGAAGAAGAGTAGAAGAAGAAGAAGAAAAGAAGAAGAGAAAAGAAGAAGAAGAAGAAGAAGAAAGAAGAAGAAGAAGAAGAAGAAGAAGAAGAAGAAGAAAGAAGAAGAACAAAACGAAGAAGAAAAGAAGGAAGAAGAAGAAGAAGAAGAGAAGAGAAGAGAAGATAGTGAAGCAGAAGTGACGAAGATGATGAAGAAGTAGAAGAAGATTGTGAAGCAGTAGAAGTCGGCAGTAGAGATGCAAGAAGAATGAGTCTAGAAGATGAATGCATAGCAGCGATCTGTGCATTGTGCAGCAACTCTTGCATGTGCATTGCATGGTGACTCTGTGCTTGTGCATGCATGGACTGTGCATGGCTGCATGGTGAGTCTGTGCATTGTGAATTGCATGGCGACTCTGTGCATTGTGCATTGCATGGTGACTCTGTGCGTTGTGCATTGCATGGTGACTCTGTGCATTGTGCATTGCGTGGTGACCCTGTGCATTGTGCATTGCATGGTGACTCTGTGCATTGCGCATTGCATGGTGACTCTGTGCATTGTGCATTGCATGGTGAGTCTGTGCATTGTGCATTGCATGGTGAGTCTGTGCATTGTGCATTGCATGGTGACTCTGTGCGTTGTGCATTGCATGGTGACTCTGTGCATTGTACATTGCATGGTGACTCTGTGTATTGTGCATTGCATGGCGACTCTGTGCATTGTGCATTGCATGGCGACTGTGTGCATTGCATGGTGACTCTGTGCGTTGTGCATTGCATGGCGACTGTGTGCATTGCATGGTGACTGTGCATTGTGCATTGCATGGTGACTCTGTGCGTTGTGCATTGCATGGTGACTCCGTGGCATTGTGCATTGCATGGTGAGTGTGTGCACTGCATGGTGACTATGTGCATTGCATGGCGACTCCGTGCATTCATGGTGACTGTGTGCATTATGCATTGCACGGTGACTGTGTGCATTGCATGCTGACTCTGTGTATTGCGTGGTGACTGTGTGCACTGCATGGTGACTGTGTGCATTGCACGGTGGCTCTGTGCATTGCATGGTGATTCTGTGCATTGCGTGGCGACTCTGTGCATTACACGGTGGCTCTGTGCATTGCATGGTGATTCTGTGCATTGCATGGTGACTCTGTGCATTGCACGGTGGCTCTGTGCATTGCATTATGACTCTGTGCATTGCGTGGCGACTCTGTGCACTGCATGGTGACAGTGTGCATTGCACGGTGGCTCTGTGCACTGCATGGTGACTCTGTGCATTGCATGGTGACTCTGTGCATTGCACGGTGGCTCTGTGCATTGCATGGTGACTCTGTGCATTGCATGGTGACTCTGTGCATTGCACGGTGGCTCTGTGCATTGCATGGTGACTCTGTGCATTGCATGGTGACTCTGTGCATTGCATGGTGACTCTGTGCATTGCACGGTGGCTCTGTGCGTTGCATGGTGATTCTGTGCATTGCATGGTGACTCTGTGCATTGCATGGTGACTCTGTGCGTTGCACGGTGGCTCTGTGCATTGCATGGTGATTCTGTGCATTGCATGGTGACTCTGTGCATTGCATGGCGACTCTGCGCATTGCATGGTGACTCTGTGCATTGCATGGTGACTCTGTGCGTTGTGCATTGCATAGTGACTCTGTAAATTGCATGGTTACTCTGTGCATTGTGCATTGCATGATGACTCTGTGCATTGCATGATCACTGTGCATTGTGCATTGCATGGTGACGGTGCATTGTGCGTTGCGTGGTGATTCTGTGCATTGCATGGTGACGGTGCATTGTGCGTTGCGTGGTGATTCTGTACATTGCATGGTGACGGTGCATTGTGCGTTGCATGGCGATTCTGTGCATTGCATGGTGACTGTGCATTGCGCATTGCATGGTGATTCTGTACATTGCATGGTGACCCTGTGCATTGCGCATTGCATGGTGGTTCTGTGCATTGCATAGTATTCTGTGCACTGCATGGTGACTCTGTGCATTGTATGGTGACTCTGTGCAGTGCATGATGACTCTGTGCATCGCATGGTGATTCTGTGCATTGCATAGAGACTGTGCAGTGCATGGTGACTGTCTGCAGTGCATGGTGACTCTGTGCATTGCATGGTGATCCTGTGCAGTGCATGATGACTCTGTGCATTGCATGGTGACTCTGTGCATTGCACGGTGATTCTGTGCATTGCACAGTGACTGTGCAGTGCATGGTGCCTCTGTGCAGTGCATGGTGACTCTGTGCAGTGCATTGTGACCTGTGCATTGTGCAGTGCATGGTTACTCTGCGCATTTTGCATTGCATGGTGACTCTGTGAATTGTGTATTGCATAGTGACTCGGTGAATTGTGCATTGCATAGTGACTCTGTGAATTGCATGGCGACTCTGTGTATTGCATGGCGACTCTGTGCATTGTGCATTGCATGGCGACTATGTGCATTGTGCATTGCATGGTGATTCTGTGCATTGCATGGTGACCCTGTGCATTGCAAGGTGACTCTCTGCATTGCGCGATGACTCTGTGCGTTGCATGGCGACTCTATGTATTGCATGGTGAGTCTGTGCATTGCATGGTGACTTTGTGCATTGTCCATTGCATGGTGAGTCTGTGCATTGCATGGTGACTCTGTGCATTGTGCATTGCATGGTGACTCTGTGCATTGCATGATGACTCTGTGCGTTGCATGGTGACTCGGTGCATTGCATCGCGACTCTGTGCATTGCACGGTGACTCTGTGTATTCTATGGTAACTCTGTGCATTGTCCATTGCATGGTGAGTCTGTGCATTGCATGGAGAGTCTGTGCATTGTGCATTGCATGGTGACTCTGTGCATTGTGCATTGCATGATGACTCTGTGCGTTGCATGGTGACTCTGTGCATTGCATCGCAACTCTGTGCGTTGCATGGTGACTCCGTGCACTGCATCGCAACTCTGTGCATTGCATGGTGACTCTGTGCATTGCATCTCAACTCTGTGCGTTGCATGGTGACTCTGTGCATTGCACGGTGACTCTGTGCATTGCATCGCAACTCTGTTCATTGCACGGTGACTCTGTGCATTGCATCGCAACTCTGTGCGTTGCATGGTGACTCTGTGCATTGCATCGCAACTCTGTGCATTGCACGGTGACTCTGTGCATTGCATCGCAACTCTGTGCGTTGCATGGTGAGCTGTGCATTGCATCGCAACTCTGTGCATGCATGGTGACTCTGTGCATTGCACGGTGACTCTGTGCATTGCAAGGTAACTCTGTGCATTGCATCGCAACTCTGTGCATTGCATGGTCATTCTGTGCATGGCAAGGCGACTCTGTGCATTGCACAGTGACTCTGTGCATTGCAAGGTGACTCTGTGCATTGCATCGCAACTCTGTGCATTGCATGGTCATTCTGTGCATGGCAAGGCGACTCTGTGCATTGCACAGTGACTCTGTGCATTGCAAGGTGACTCTGTGCATTGCATGGTGAATCTGTGCATTTCATGGTGACTGTGCATTGCATGGCGACTCCGTGCATTGTGCATTGCATGGTCACTGCGACGCTGTGTATTACATGGTGACTCTGCATTGTGCATTGCATAATGAATCTGTGCATTGCATGGTGAATGTGCATTGCATGGTGACTCGGTGCATTGTGCATCGAATAATGACTCTGTGCATTGCATGGTGAATGTGCATTGCATGGTGACTCGGTGCATTGTGCATCGAATAATGACTCTGTGCATTGCATAGTGACTCTGTGCATTGTGCATCGCATAATGACTCTGTGCATTGCAATGTGACTCTGTGCATTGCATGGTGACTCTGTGCATTGCATGGTACTCTGTGCATGCTGGTGACTCTGTGCATTGCATGGTGACTCTGTGCGTTGCCGGGTAGGACAGCGACATCATGGAGCTGAGCTCAAGTGGTTTCACGCCCAGCCGACCGCGCAAACCATCTCGGGATTGATCACGTACCTCCACATAGGCTTAGAGGACATTGTAGAGAGGGTGTGTGAACCAGAATGGGTATTGGAAGTCTCCCAAAACCAGGTCTAAAAACCTCACTCGACTCTCGTCATGCCCCCTCCCTCCCTCTGTCTATCTGTCCGTCGTCCGTCTGTCTGTTTTCTCTCTCTCTCTCTCTCTCTCTCTCTCTCTCTCTCTCTCTCTCCTCTCTCTCTCTCTCTTTCCCGTCTCTCTCTCTCTCTCTCTCTCCTCCTCTCTCTCTCTCTTCTCTCTCTCTCTCGCTGTTGTCATTTGCTTATCTATTACCTGGTCCAATCTTCTCTCGTTCTTCTCTCTCTCTCTCTCTCTCTCTCTCTCTCTCTCTCTCTTCTCTCTCTCTCTCTCTCTCTCTCTCTCTCTCTCTCTCTCTCTCTCTCTCTCTCTCTCTCTCTCTCTTCTCCTCTCTCCTCTCTCTCTCTCTCTCTCTTTCATCTGTTGAATATAAACTTCGATTATGATTGTGATTGAAGATATATAATATATATATATATATATTTATATAAGAGAGAGAGAGAGAGAGAGAGAGAGAGAGAAGGAGAGAGAGAGAGAGAGAGAGAGATGTGTGTGTGTGTGCGCGCGCGCGCGTGCACGGGCGTGCGTGCATGCATGCGCGCGCGCACGCGTGCGTGCGTGCATGCGTCTGTGTGTGGCGTGTGTGTGTGTGTGTGTGTGTGTGTGTGTGTGTGTGTGTGTGTGTGTGTGGTGTGTGTGTGTGGAGTATGTGCAGTACTGTTAGAATTTTGATCACAATGTTTTGGTTTTTTTTAACAAGAAGAGAATTCTTTAAAAGAAAAGAAAAGGAGACGGGGAGGAAGAAAAAAGAGAAGGGGGAGGGGGAGAGTAGCTGAGAGGAAAGGACCAAGGTGGGGGTTGGTATGCAGGACACTGTTCAGAGAACGTAAGGAATTCGACAGGAAAACCTAAGAGACAGACTGAGTTAACAAAATAAATAAAAGATTATGATTGAAGCGTGCGTGCGCGTGTGTGTGTGTGTGTGTGTGTGTGTGTGTGTGTGTGTGTGTGTGTGTGGTGGTGTGTGTGTGTGTGTTGTGTGTGTGTGTGTGAGAGAGAGAGAGAGGGGGAAGAGAGAGAGAGAGGGAGAGGAGAGAGAGAGGAGAGAAGAGAGAGAGAGAGAGAGAGTGTGAGGCGCTGTGGGAAGAGAGAGTTTGGAGGTTGTGGAGAAGTAGTGATGGGGAGGGGTGGGGGAGTGGTGTGAGAGAGAGAGAGAGAGAGAGAGGAGAGAGAGGAGAGAGAGAGGGGGGGGAGGGAGCAGCCACAGCAGCAGCAGCAGCAGAAGCAGGACAAGTTGTGACCTGCTGACCTTGAATCAGAACGACCTTTTGTTGAAAAACAAGTTGTTTTTGTCTCCTGTGTTGTGGCCACCGCCGCCCCACCGCCCCGGCCCATGAAGTAGGCTGACCGGCCGCCGCCGCCGCACCGGTTAAAGACTACTTGTCAAGTCTTTGGCTCTCTGTCCCCCCCACACACATACACTTCCTAGCATCCTTCAGCCGCCGCTCAAAAACACAACGGCCACTTCTCTCCCGCTCGGGCTCACACACTATAAGCCGCCCTACAAGGGTCTTTGGCACGGTGGCTTCCCTTTGGCCACGTGCGGCCGGCTTCCGGTTGCCGGAAGTTGTCGACTCCATACTCTTTCCCGTGCAGGCGCCGCGACTCGAAGAGCAACTTCCGGTCCGGGCTCGCGCGAAGGGTGTGTGTGGTGTGTGGTGTGTGTGTGTGTGTGTCCGCTCAAGACAATGTTTTCTCTTTGCTCTTTGGCTAAGGGTCTGCCTTGATGCCTATTATAGAGATTAGGGACAAGGAACAAGGAGTGAAAGGATGGGTTGGAGGGTTTAAATTAGCGGTCAGAAGTTCTGCCTGATAGAGACCAAGGGCTGAGGTATGACAAGTACCAGGATGTCCCTTAAGGCCTCCTATACCCTCCCTACCTCCCCTCTCCCTCATACCCCCCCTCCCCCCCCCCCCCCCCCCCCCCCGACTTCTGTTTCCTCTTGGCACCTGCTCCTCCACCACACTGTCCCTCAGTTTACGCTCACAAAAGCATGCTCTCCGTCCACCGGTTCCCCCGCATTGTCTTTGACAAAATGTTAAAACCTGTCTGTTTTTCATTCTTTCTCTCCATCTCACTTTCATTTCTACACACACGCATATATACACACGCGCGCGCGCGCGCGCACACACACACACACACACACACACACACACACACACACACACACACACACAATACACACACACATTTACCCACATACATACACGCATGCACGCATACATGCACATACACGCGCACTTACACACACACACACACACACACACACACACACACACACACACACACACACACACACACAACACACACACATAGGTGCGCGCGTGCGCTTACACACACACACACACACACACACATACACACACACACAAGTGTAATTCATCTTCTTTTGCGCTTTTGCACATAGGACCATTGTCGGAATGCTTTTTCTATCAATCATGATGTGATGTCATATCAGTGACCCCCTAGTCTAATCGCCGTCAAATGCCACTTGGTGTGTCTGGCTACTATTAGCAGAAAATAGCTCTCACAATTTCTAGAGGGTTTAAAAATTACTGTACCAGGATAATTGTTCACTTTGATGGTGACAAGGATGACATGGACAACAGCAACACTGTGGTGTTTAGAAAAGGTGGATATCCAGCAGCAAAAGAGAGATTCTTCTTAATTCAATGGTCAAGAAATGTCCATTGTAAACCGTTTTAGATATCGTGGCATATATTTCACCACTCGTCTTTAGTTTTGTAGTTGCCTGTGAAGACTTAGGAAGCAGAGCAAAGAAGGCATTATGGTGTGTTATCCGTAAGTTCTTCTCGTTTAAAAGTCATTCTTTAAATGTGTGTCCCAAAACATCTGACTGTCAAGTTCTACATATAGCTAGGTATGGCGCGGAATTATGGGGACTGGACAAAGTAGTAACACACATCGAAAAGGTTCACTTCTATGCGCATAAGCAATTCCTTGGCGTTCATACCCAAAACCCGAATTAATTAGTTTGTGTAGAGACCGGACATCACTCTATTTATATTGAATCAAATGTTCGGTGCATTTTGTACTGGCTATTACATGTGAACGAAAGTGGGTTGCCAATAACAGCTTACAGGGTGTTGTTAAAGCTAGATTCCACTGGAAATTAAACATGGGTCATGAATGTTTGTGAAGTGTTGTATTAATCAAAACGTGTTTGGGTTGGTATGGTTAAATCAGCGAGTGTAAGAAGTAAAGAGATTTCTGAATGAACTTCGTCAAAGGTTGATTAATTGCAGGTGGCAATATGGAAAAATCACATGCTGCACACACAAACACACACACACACACACACACACACACACACACAACACACACACACACACAAGAGAGAGAGAGAGAGAGAGAGAGAGAGAGAGAGAGAGAGAGAGAGAGAGAGAGAGAGAGAGAGTACACCTACACAGTTTTTGTTTTCTCTCTCTCTCTCTCTCTCTCTCTCTCTCTCTCTCTCTCTCTCTCTCTCTCTCTCTCTCCATGGTCGTGAAACTGTCCATACTGTCCGGAGTGGACACTGGCCGTCCTTTCTGTGGTGTCTGTTTGACCACGCGCTCTTTATTTTTTCAGCATGCATTTTTGTTACATTCATATCCAATTTATTTTTTACTCTTTTTTCTCTCCTGTGATTGAAAAATCAAGGGAATAACCTGGCGACATTAGCGCAAACTCATTTCCCCAGCCTGAAAATATTCATAATGCTGTGAATGTAATCTATGTATGATAATAGCTGTTAACAGTTGTTCTTTTATCATAGAATAATTGTTTTGCTATGAATGTAATCTATGTATGCATAGTTATTTACAGTTGTCGTTTTCCTTTCTTGTTTCTTATAGTACATCCACTTTGCTATGAATGCAATCTGCATATTCCGATAGTTCTTTACATTTGTTGTTTTCCTTTTCTTTCACAGAATGTTCATTTTGCTATGAATGTAATCTGTATATGCTGATAATTTGTTTTACATTTGTTGTTTTCCTTATTTCATAGAATGTTCATTTTTACTATGCTGATGATTGTTTACATTTGTTGTTTTCCTTATTCATAAAATGTTCTTTTTAAACTATGAATGTTAATCTGTATATGCTGATGATTGTTTACATTTGTTGTTATCCATATTTAATAGAATGTTCATTTTGCTATGAATGTAATCTGTATATGTTGATAATTGTTTACATTTGCTGTTTTCCTTATTTTGTAGAACGTTCATTTTGCTTTGATGTAATCTGTATAGGCTGATAAGAAAAAAGAAACACCCGAAGGTGCTGGGGAGGACCAAGAGAAGCACTGTCTTCCCCTGCCTTTAGAGCAGTCCTGTACCACCCCTTGGAGGCCTGCGCTGTGTTGACGATGGGTACAGGCACGCACAGGACACTCCATTAAGATATCAAGGGAGAGAACAGTAATATGCCGACTCTAGGCCACTTTCGCCCTCCACCGAGTTTTCGGGCGAAAGTGCCCTAGAATCAGCATATTACTGTTCTCTGACAAGTAAGACTTCAATAACCAAAAAATAACGATTATCTACAAACAAACATACTGTGCAGGGTTATCCGTTTTTAATACTAATTTACTAAACTTTTCAGATTTTAGTTTTTGCTTAATCCTATGTTTTTCTTGATCGTTTTCAATAACATCATTTTCACGCAAAACATTCATCAAATGCGTCTCTGTCTTTCATTGAAATAAAACTAAAGTCTTTTAAAACTGAGTTATATTTTTGACATAAAGTAGAATCATATTTCTTCTTCTTATTCTACCATTCTTCACACACACACACACACACACACACATGCACACACGCACGCACGCACGCACGTACACACACAAACACACACACACACACACACACACACGAGTGCGCTGAAGTGAAACCATACCTCCTCGCTTGCGCGCAGGCAATTCAATGAATTTCAAAAGCCTATTGAAATGGCCCTCTCTTAATAGAGGTGGTGCAGTTATGAATAGCGATCGATTTCTATTGCTTGCAGTTCTGAATAGCGAGATTTCTATAAGTGGTTGAAAGGATCTTGCTCACTCATTCCCGCCTGGGGTAAAACAGATATAGACATGTTTCTTACATTCACCTATCATAAGTCAAGATTTAATCATGTGATAGTTAAAAAGACGTCACATCCGCCCAGCACTTAGTGTTGTTGACAACGGGCCTTGAGTTATCTCGTCATTTGGTGTTGTGGTGCTGTGGTGAACGGACGTGTGGTGCTTTTTTTGTGAGAGAAGTGTTTGCATATGGCACAAAGATGACCAATCATGAGCTGCATATCTATCTTGTATCAAATCAAGCAGATATTAATCAACGATTTCAAGAGAAACGTTTTCGGAAAACCTTTTTTCACAAACAGGAAATGAAAATGAAATTGTTGACAGGCTGCAAAGGGCGTGAGAAATGTGAAGAAGCAGGATGCTCAAACAATCATGATTTACGTTCAATTTGGGCATTTTTGAATCTTTGCAAAAAATGGTTTGATGAGCAAAGGAAAGAAGGTAGGATTGCTCAAACTGGGCACAATGGCTCAAAGAGAAATGTGATTATTCTGATGATCATGCGCGCAAATTGCGTGCTATTGCAAAGATCCTTTTTGGATATCCACAGTTTTTCACTGTCAGTCTGCCCATGAGGTATATTTCTGGCAAGTTAAAACAGATTACTTCCCTGTTGCAGACCTGAATTTAGGAGTATTGGTCACGCCCTCTTACACTACCAAAAACAGATCAGCTCCAAGCTTCCCAATAAAGTAACGGTTAATGCTGTTAAGTTTTGTGAACTATGACGATTGGAATGACGCGGTTCTAAAACAGAAACAGCTATATATAACCACCCGTCTGTCAAGTTTTCTGAATACTGTGACGGGCTTCTAAAAATAGTAACGGTTACGCGTAACCGCTGGCTAGCGCGTTACAGTGGCAAGACCTACCTGACAAGTTTTCCCAAAATGTTTGTATGACATGTCTCTAAATATAGTAACGATCATGCATGATCGATAGCATTCTCACTCCTGCCACATGATTGTATATAATGAAATGACGTTTTGTGTTATGCTTACCTTCTTCGACACCCTGCTTTACCTTCGCCGTTTTGCTTCAACGCCCTGCTTTACCTTCGCCGTTTTGCTTCAACGCCCTGCTACTTGCTTCAACTTCTTCACCTGCTCCAGGCTGCCTTCGGGCGGGCCCCAGAGTGTAATTTATTCAACTGTCTTGTTTATTAAATCAAGCTTTTGATAAATGCACTTGGCGGCCGCTTTGAATAATCTTCAGTTGACAGAGAGACCGACAGTCGTCTTGAATTTACGGCGCTCAAGCGCCAACCATAAAACCCTTTCCCATTCTCCATGCAAGCACCTCCTATCTTGTGCGTGTGTGCGTGCGATTGTGCTTGTATACATGCTGTTATTGTTGTTGTTGTCATTGTTGTTGTTTTACTGATAATAACTATATTATATTCTGGACATTTCTATATAAATAATCAAAGGCGCGCGCCCACCTCCCACTCCCACCCTACCTGCTTGCCCCCACCCCACGCATGCACACACTTAAGTCACTTTTAAGTTCTTAACTTAAGTCACTTCAAGTCACCCCAAGTTTTAATTAAGTTTTTTAATTAAGTTTTTAATTAATACTTCAAGTTTTAATAAGTTCTTGATTAAGTTCTGATTAAGTCACCTCAAGATCATAACTAAGTCATCCTTTAAGTACAACCAAGTTCTTATTAAGTTATCTTATAATTATCAAAAAATACAATCTATGTTTTTATCTTAAATAGCAGATGCCTAATATAGTACACACACGCCTCAAAAAACGGTCATCGTTGAGGATGTCTTGCTCAGCGTTCTCTGCATAGATCTTAAGGAAGTTCTTACATCCTAAGCAACCACATTGATTACAATTCTGGTCTATGGAAATGTCTTTTATAGACTCCATGTCTTTATTTATTGACTTTATCATTTTATAATACGCCATGATCTATTTTTATAAAAAAAATTTAAATATATATTGCATTATAAATGGATCAAAATGATGCTTTGTTGTTGGCGGTTTTGGCGTGCTGTTGCCTTCTGTATTTAACGGTTCAGATTTTTTTGATTGCTTTTGTTTCTGCTGCCATTGTGTATATATTTTATAACCGTAATAACTGCCCCCAACAGCAGCAATGGCGCCAAAATGGCAAATTTTTTAAGTTCAATATTCCATGAAGACTTTGGTGCCCCTTTAATCAATGAGTTTTTATAGCCGGCATTGAATCAACTTGTTCTGGCGTTGGTGGTGTTATGTTTTCATGATGAGTTTATTCTGTAACATTAATTTTTTTTGTCTGTTCCACTCTGCTAATTTTTTTCCTGCTTCAAACACGCCAGGATTTTTAATGGTCCCCACTGTTCGGTCTGTGATTTCTGCTT
>JAFLJL010005546.1:0-12255 GCA_018398815.1 Conus ventricosus
GGTCCCCTACGCGGCGACAGCAGAGGACAGGGCCGGATGGCCCCGGGGGGGGGTGCTGCCTGGCTTCGAGAGTGTCTCTCATCTCTCCTCAAACGCCCATCATGGGCAAGAGAAATGATGATGATCCTCCACCGAAGGCTCCGCCGGAACTGAGGGTGAAGGAAGACCTGGCGCAGCCCCCCCTTACATGCGCGTGAACAGGGCGGTCATTCCCTCCAAGCAAAGAGGAACAGGTGCCTGCCTCACAGACGGCAGACGGCTTGGGTGGACTCCCCCTCCCGGAAGAGCACAGGTAGCAGGAGGAGAACTGCCTCACAGACGGCGAACGGCCTGGGTGGACTCGTCCTCCCGGAAGAGCAGTAGGTACCAGGACGCTGCAGCTCACCTGCCAGCACGCGGCAGCAGGCTGCGGTGATCCGACTCCAGCCTCGGCACTGAAGCAGGATACCTGCTGAAACAACTGGACAGACAGACGATCAACCACACCAGTTCTGCAACTGGCTGAAAGTGGCTGCCAAGAAGGACAACACAGACTCGGGCACAGCCAAGGGCACACCAACCCGACGCGGACCGGCCCTAACTATGACTCGAAGTCACTCAGCACGAACTAACGGCGCTCCCGCCGCAACTACAAGGAGCACGTCCACTCCGAAAAAACACCAGGGACCGAAGTGAAGCTACCCCAACGTATTCCGCCCTGGTCGGAATCAAGCCAGCCCACTCACAACACAAAGCAACCGTTGGTCAGAACAGTGTATCCCTCTGCAGAGCTCACACACCGACCAACGGACTATTTTGTTGCTCGTGCAACAACACGACAATTTACAAACATAACAACAACAGCCGATATCCTGCCCCGGCCTCTCTCATACGGAACCAAAGCAACAAAGGGTAACAGTCGGAAACGAAACCAACTTCCACCTACCACTCCCTCAATAGATGAAGACTGGAAGGCAAAAATACTATATGTCCTACTTCCCCTGCTCCCCTACCTAGCCTAACCTTCCTACCTAATCCCGAGACCTTATCCTAACCTCCACCCAACTAAAACCCAACCTTACACACACACACACACACACACACACACACACACACACACACCACACACACACACACACACACACGCGCGCGCGCGCGCTCGCACGCATACGCGCGCACGCTCTCTATTCTGAGCTACCACTCTGAACACGTGGACGTGCTTGTTTAGTACCGCCGATCGGTGACAGTGAAGAATGAAAAAAAAGTGTTTCACTTTCGAGTGGACTGGAATATTGTATATTCTTGCTTGAAGAAAGACTTTTCCCCTTGGGCAAAATTTTCTCATCAAGTGAGTCATGGGGAAATTCTCATTTTGTGAGGATTTTGGGACACATGTTTATGTGAGAACAGGCAAGAAAAAAAAACTGTGTTTACAGTTTGGTATATATAAACATAATTGGCATTTGAAATTATCAGTATCATTATATGTTCTTCGTGTCTGTGTGACTTATGATTTGTGATGGAGTATAGATCTCTTTTTTAAAAAAAGGGAAAAAAACTGTTTTTGAAATTTTTTTTTCAAACTAAGATTTTGAAATGTGATTTTGGATCTTTATGATGTTCATAAAGGTTAGTTCTATGCATTGATGGAAAGTTTTGTGTGATGAAAAAAATTGATGAATTGATGGCTGAAGTTGTATATTAACTGGATATGTATGTTTATTAAAAAAACATTCTTGGCGAAATTTTTTTTCACCCCGGGATGGGGGGTGTCATGTGACGTAGCCTCACATGGCGACATGTGACGTTCCGTCGCGTACGCCCTTAAATTTGATATAAAGCATTTCCCTAGGTATGGAAAAGGAAAGGTAAAAGAAAGGACAATTTACGTGGCCTGACCAGTGTGATAGGTGTCGCTGGTGGCTATAGACGTAGGGTGATTATTGGTTGAATCGCTTAGGAAATGGACGGACGTTGTCCATTGGTCAAGTAACCAATGGCTGGTAAAGCGTAGTGTTAGATGAGACAGGTTGTTTGGAATTGCAGAACGAGATTCATCTGTAATCTACCATTACCAGGTGAGGCATAGACAGATGGGGAGAGAAAAGAGAGAGAGTTAAGAAAAGGGAAAAAAGAGAAAAAATTTATCATTATTCAGATTTTGAAATAGATTACTTACACGGACTTCATTCGTGTTTCAGCCCTACCCGGTGCTGTGGCAGCACCAGTAATGGGATAGGCGACTGAAGCAGTTGCACAACAAGTATTTGGGCTCCAGTGCTGTAGCAGCACCTAATTGTCTCCAGAGCTGGAGAACCGGGAGAAGAGCACAACGACTGCAGCAGTCGTGAGAGAACTTCGAAAGCGTTTGTCATGTTGACCCACTATGGTTTCTGATAGTCCCCCTGGGTCGGAACTCAACTATTGTTCCTGTATTTTAAGCCATCTTTGATTCTTCTTTGGAGAGTGCATGAATTGTTTTCTCCATTGAGGAGGAGAAACTGGTAAAAGATGTTCTTGTAAATTACTATGTATAATGAGATGAAATTTGGTCCCAGCTAGTGGTGTCTGTGGAATGTTTGTACCTGCACTGAAGTGGAGGAACAGAAGATGAATATTGGAAAACAAACGTGTTGTATATGCTGGAAAAGTTGATTATCGTTTAGTAAATTATTCCCTGGAGAGGAGGGGGAGAAGAAGAGTTATTGTAGTGCGCCTTCTGGTTGTTTGGAGAGACTGCGTGTGCATGGAGTGAATGCTGAACTGAGTGCGTGCATGCATTTGTGCTCGGTGTGACAAGGACGAAGGTATTCCACACCCCATACTGTTTCCCCCATGACCCCACTACGTCTGTTGTTCGTGGCGGCAATTTTAGTGGTTGTCGTTACCGTGGTCGTGGCAATCGAGGTTTTGCTGGAAAGTGTTCTGATCGCACTAGCCCTGTGGGTTTTTTTGTGTGTAAACGAACTGGTCATGTCGCTTCTTTGTGTTCTTGAAAGTCGAGTAAGAAACCTTGCAGGATTTGTAATCTCAGTCATCCAGATAAGCGTCCTTCTGTTACCGGTACTCCATCTACCGTTGATCAGTCACCTGGTAAGCAGTCTACAGGTGCCTGTTTCAGTTTTCCACACACCCATTGCTTGTTTAGCTACCGGCGAGTTTGTGGGTAAACTACATTTGGAGTCTGGTTCAGTCAATGACACTCTGTGTTCAGTACTGCGTGACACCGGTGCTACCATTTGTGGTGTACGCAAGTGGTTAGTTCTGGATAGTCAACTGCATGCTTGTAGCACTGTGAAATGTGTTTCTTTTGGTGGCCGTATTGATGTATTTCCTCTGGCTTCAACCCCTGTCGGTTGTCCTTATTTTGAAGGCAATCTTACTTGTTGTGTTGGACAGCCCTGTGGCTGATCTGATCATTGGAAATGTTCCTGGTGTCTCTGAAACCAGTGAGTCTGGTGAAGTGAGTGACAAGCCTTCCTCGTTAGCTGCCATTACCCGCCCTGTGGCTGATCTGATCATTGGAAATGTTCCTGGTGTCTCTGAAACCAGTGAGTCTGGTGAAGTGAGTGACAAGCCTTCCTCGTTAGCTGCCATTATTCGCCCTGTGGCTGATCTGATCATTGGAAATGTTCCTGGTGTCTCTGAAACCAGTGAGTCTGGTGAAGTGAGTGACAAGCCTTCCTCGTTAGCTGCCATTACCCGCCCTGTGGCTGATCTGATCATTGGAAATGTTCCTGGTGTCTCTGAAACCAGTGAGTCTGGTGAAGTGAGTGACAAGCCTTCCTCGTTAGCTGCCATTACCCGAGCGAGAGCTAAACCTGTTGTTCAGAAGAAGCCTCTTTCCCAGATTCCAGATGATTTAAATATTTCCCGCTCTGACCTGACTCAGAGACAGAAAGCAGATGATTCTCTAAAGCCATGTTTTGAGTTGGCAAGTTCTGGTGAAGTTAAGAAACTGGGTGCAGCTACTTACTATTTTTACATTTCTGACATTGTTTTGTACAATCATTTCTTGAAGAATGACACCCCTTTTGATCAGGTTGTTGTACCTAAGGATCTTCGTTCCAAAGTGCTATCTCATTCTGTTTGGTCACTGTGGCTCACGAAGATCTCTATCTAGAGTTCTTAATAATGTTTTTTGGCCCGGAGTCACAGTGGATGTGGCCAGGTACGTCGCTTCGTGTGACGTATGTCAAAAGACATTATCCAAGGATCGGGTGTGCCAAGTACCCCTTTCTTCTGTTCCCTCCATTGGCACCCCATTCGATCGTGTGGCTGTTGACCTTATTGGCCCCCTGTCCCCACCTTCAGAGCAAGGTCATCACTATGTACTGATCCTCATTGACATCGCCACTCGCTTTCCTGAGGCCATCCCTTTAAAAGATATTTCTTCTGTGGCTTTAGCTGAGGCGCTTGTAAGTGTTCTTTTCACGTTTGGTTTTTCCTAAAGAGATACTGTCGGACCAAGGTACCCAATTCAGTTCAGACTTTATGAAACAGTTTGATGTGCTATGTGGTACAAAAGGAATCAGAACTACCCCTTATCATTCTCAGGCAAACGGACACGTGGAGAGATTTCACGGTACTTCAAAGTCCATGCTAAGAAAAGGTGATACATTAATACCCAAAGCGTGGCATCGTTACATTCTTTTTTTGTTATTTGCATGTCGAAAACTTCCGTCCGAAAGCACTGGTTTCTCACCATTTGAGTTGCTGTTCGGTCGTCAGGTACGAGGCCCTGTTGCCCTGCTACAAGAGTCTTGGACCCAGGCAGATGGCAAAGATTCTGATGCTAAACCTCTCTATGCCTACTTTTTTGACCTGAAGAATGTCATTTCTGATTCCTGTAAGATAGCTTTGGAGAATTCTGTTGACTCTGCTTCAAAAGGGATCGTAAATCTAAGGAACGTCGTTTTGCTGTCAGTGACGAGGTACTTGTACTGCTACCTACTGAGTCGAACAAGCTGTTAGCCAGTTGGTCAGGACCTTTCCCTGTCACCAAGGTACTCCATCCTGACTATCGAGTACTGAGTAAGGGTAAAGAGAAAATCTTCCATGCTAATATGCTGAAACGATACATTCGTCGTGCTACTGCATCCCTCTCTGATGCTGTCCCCACAGTGGTTGCACAAGGTGATTTAGTTGCATGGTCGCAAATAGCACCTCTCACCTCTGAGCACAAGGAAGTCTCTCTCATATGTTCCTCAGAGATTGTCCCCCCTGTCGAAACCTCTACTGATTCTCAGACCTCTGCTGTTAGCTATATGTTGGTGTAGTTCAGGATGTGGATGATGCACTTCCTATCAATACTTGGTCTGTTCCAATGGCATCTTCCATGCCAGACGAGGATATCGGTTCAGTGCATTTCGATACAACTCTGTCAGTCAGTAATGCTAAGGAACTGAGACCCATCTTTCAGAATTTCAGGACATTCTCACTCCCAAACCAGGGTCTTTTTCAGGAAATGTACTCTTAGGGATTCCACTCACAACTGATGTTCCAGTCAAGAAGAAATCCTATGACATTCCTTTTTCTGCCAGAGAAGTCGTAGATAGGGAAGTTAGAATTATGTTGGACTTGGGTATTATCGAACCTTCCAATAGTCCCTAACGCTTCTCCAGTTGTGCTAGTGAGAAAAAAGAACGGTACATGTCGTTTCTGCATCGATTTTCGATCACTAAACAAAGTCACTGTTTTCGATGCCGAACCAATCCCCCATGCTGAAGGTCTTTTCGCCAGGTTGGCAGATGCTCAGTTTTTGTTTATTTTTTATTTATTTATTTATTTATTATTCTTTTTTACGAAAATTGACCTAGCTAATGGATATTGGCAGATAGTTGCGAAGCCTGAAGACAGACCAAGACGGCTTTTACAACTCATCTGGGACTTTTCAGTTCATTCGAATGCCTTTTGGTCTGGTGTCGGCACCTGCTGTTTTCGCTGAATTTAGACAAATTCTCTGCAGTCAATTTCCTTGATGACATACTCATTCATAGCGTGTCTTGGGATGCACATCTCCGCCATGTGCAAGGTGTCCTTTCCTGTCTAAGCTCCGCCATGTGCAAGGTGTCCTTTCCTGTCTAAGCTCTTTCAACCTCACAGCTTCGTCCCTCGAAAATCGAGGCAGGATTCCAATCACTCGAGTTTTTTAAGTCACATAGTTTCCGTTGTCCGCCGCCGGCCATACTGACTTGTAACGTTCGACTCGAGTCTTTGATTTTAGCTTGAAATTCGCGGTTGCTGCGCTCAAAAATTACCTGACATCTTTGGTGGAGATTGGCAGTGGTCGCACTATTAATCCAGCGCACGGCAGTTGTTACTGCTGCATTGATCGCTTGAGTCAAAGTCTTCAAAAGCGTGAGATGGAAAGCAGAAGAAACAAATTGTGCGCACCCAACAAGCCGGGTCTGTGAGCGTCTTGTATCTGACACCCTAGAGTGTCAGGAGATAAGGGCTGAAACAGTTGCTTGAAGGGGGCTTCTCGCGCTCTCCACGAGTTTTCTTTCTACTGTAAGCGTGGAGAATAGCGAACCACACATTGCTTTGCTGTCTGTATCGCGCCTATAAGCTGACCAGTGTTTACACAACGACTACACACAGGCGCGGGGAGCTTAAACCGAGAAATGCGGAATTGTCTCTGTCCACAACACCCTGTGAGCTATTTTCTGCGAAGGTTATTAGTGGCGTCAAGTGCCAGACAGATTCACCATCCTTCGCTTGCCGGAACAAGTGTCTCTTCAGAAGCGCTTGAATTCTTACACATACACGAACGCACGCACGTACGCGTGCACGCGTGCGCACGCACACACACACACACACACACACACACACACACACACACACACACACACACACACACACACACACACATGCGCACACGCATGCACGCATGCGCGCGCACTCACAATATGTACATAAAAGCAGAAACTTACTGTCAATAACCCTCATTATGATTATTAACATTACAGATGTGGGTTTAGGTATGAACTTTTAACAGCCTGACTAATGGAAAAAAACAAAACAAAAACAAGACCAGCGCTTGACGAAAACTGCTGCAAACCCAAAGTCGAGTGTGTGTGTGTGTGTGTGTGGTGTGTGTGTGTGTGTGTGTGTGTGTGTGTGTAGTGTGTGTGTGTGTGTGTGTGTGTGTGTGCGTGTGTGTCTGTGAGAGAGAGAGAGAGAGAACGAGAAAGAGAGTGAGAGAGGAATGTTGAGTAAACATGACTACAAACACTGCAACGCAAATTTACCACTTATAAAATCAATAAGGAAGAAAAGAAACATGCACAGTGTACACCGCGCGCATGCAAAAACTGAGAGAGAGAGAGAAGAGAGAGAGAGAGAGAGAGAGAGAGAGAGAGAGAGTGAGAGAGAGAGAGAGAGAGAGAGAGTCTGACATAGAGAGAGGGAGGGAGAGATTGGGGTGGGGAGGATGACTGATTGAGTATACATACATAAAGAAACAGACATGCACGGATACCTTTGTACACACAAAATCAATAAAAGCATGCAGAGAGAGAGAGAGAGGGAGGAGAGTGGAGGTGGGAGGGAGGACTGATTAATAATACATATATGAAGAACTTGACATGCACAGATAGCTTTGTACATACAAAATCAATAAAAGCATGATCAGTGAGAAAATGTTTCACATGACAAGGCTTGCACTCATAAAATGAACATCTCTCTCTCTCCTCTCTCACTCAACTCTCTCTCTCTCTCTCTCTCTCTCACACACACACACACACACACATCACACACACACACACACACACACACACACACACACACACTCACACACACACACACACACACACACACACACACACACACACACACACACTAAAAATTACATAACACGGCACAGGGCATACGATCTGGGGCGGGGGGAGGAGAGAGAGAAAAGAGAGAGAGAGGAGAAGAGAGAGAAAGAGGAGGAAGAGAGAGAGAGAGGGGGAGAGAGAGGGGAGAGAAAAACTGAACTGAAACACGTCTGCAGATTCACAAAAAAAAAAACAGATATCACACACACACACACACACACACCACACCACACACACACACACACACACACACCACAACACACACAAATATCACCACACGGCATACGAGACTGAGGGGGGCCCCGGAGGGAGGGGGGAGAGAAAGACAGGAGAGAGAGAAGGGGGAGGAAGAGAGAGAGAGAGAGAAGGAGAAAAAAGAGAGAGGAGAGGGGGGGGAGAGAGAGAGAGAGAGAGAAAAGGGCTGAATTGAACTGACGTCATGCAGACTTAAAAAGAACAAACAATCAACACCACCCACAAAACCACACAACCAACACACAACCCACAACACACCCGACCCCCACACACACCCCACACACACCAAAACCACACACACACCACACAAAACACACACAAACGCAAAACCCACACACCACACCACACCACACACACACACACACCACACACACCACCACGCCCCACCCCGCAGCACGCACCCCACGCACCACGCACGCCGCACCACACACACACACACACACAACACACTGGTACCCCGACCCTTAAAGGGAAAAAGCCATGGTTCTGTGTCATACCCATTCTATCACAAACTTTCATATCACTTTTAACACAACACAAACTGTCTTGTCGCCAGTCCGGGTGTTCCACACTCTCAATCAGGGGCTTGTTTTACAGAATAGTTGACACGACAGGCTTTTGCTGTTGTCCCCCTCCTCTCTCAAACCCGCCCCCACCCCCACCCCTCCCCCACCCCCACATTTTAACAAAGTACATTGCCCGTTTGAAAAAAAATCTAAAACAAAAACTAAGTTGAGTTCATATTACCCACTTAATGTAATAATTTTAAAACCAAATTTTTTATCAATATAGCATAATCTTGGAAAAAAGGGTCATATTTCAGCTATTAATACCCCATTACAAACATGCAATTAACTTGAAACAGTGAACTATTTCAACTTGAAGTACTTTTATAATGCTTTAAAACGTTCTATAGGATGTTTTTGTACAAAATTATTTTGTGTAAATTTGGATAGTACTTATGTATGCTTTTTCTTTTCAAAAAAACTTACGTAATAATTTTCATACCTGTCTCTCCCGCTCTGAAAGGAATCTAAAAATCTGCTGTGAAAAAAAATTAAATTTGTTCAGTACAAAATAAAAGATTTTGGGGAAAAGAAGACAAACTGAATTACAAAACTTTCCCCAAATCAGTGCTGTGTTTTTTCTCACTGGGCAGTACAGTCCCATGAAATGGGGGGGGGGGTGCCACCATGTCAGAGCTCTTTACGATTTTGACGTTCGTTTGTTTTTCAAGCCCCAGACTCTTCTCAACAGTGCATTATTGTGGGTGTCCCCTCGCCTCCTTGCTCCCCCCAGCATCCACCCTTCCCCCAGTGTCTGACCGGGGAACACAGTGATTTCCAACAGATTGTTTTGGAATAGGCACTTGGGGGAAACTTTTCTCTGAAAAAGGGCCATGTACCGCTTAAGGGGATGTTTCAATATCTTCAATCTCATCATCAAAAGGGGGCTCTTTGAGCGTTTATCGCCGATAAACACAGGAAGAGGGCATTCACTCGTGAACTTGTCACGAATTTTCGGGATGTATTTGTATGGACCGCGAGTTGGAATTCTCCTGTCTTTTCGCGACACTCTGAAATTTTTTGTAAAAACCGGTTTCCTTCAATACTTGTTGAAATGGTTCCCAACAAAGGGCCCCTGGAAATAAGCCTGGGGGAAAGATCTTTTTTCCCCCAGAACATCTTCTAGATTTGCTGTGATTGGGGCCCAGAAGGGAATAAAATGGTGGCTGAGTTTTTCATTTTCTCCACTTTTTCCTTTGGGTTCTTTTTATGCTTTCTTCAATTTTCCTTGTATTTTACTTTGCCTTGGCTGGATTGTCTCAGCAGTTTTTTTTTCTTTTCCAATGCTCTTCTTTTTACATGCTGCGAAACGTACGAAAAACTCACAATTGTCAAGAGGAGAAAAAGAAGCAAAAAGTCTTTCCAGCCGTTCATCAAAGGGATGGCAACTCCCCTTTTGGTTTTTTTTTGGCAACACCCGCAAAGTGAAGGAAGGGGGGCACCTGCTTTCATTTTAAAATTTAAAATTTTTTTGGGGCTTTTTTGAATTTTTTCTTTGGGGTTTCTTTTCCCCCCTATTTTTTGGATTTCCTTTTGCCCCCCTTCTTGTTTTTCTTTTCCCGGGGGACTGCATTTTTTTTTTTAACAAAGGGGGGTTTCCCCCCAAGAAAAGTTTCTTCTCCAAAGGAAAAAAGGGGTTTTTGTTTGCCCTCCTTTTTTTTCAAGGGTTTAATTTCCAAGGTCCAAATTTTCAGGTTTTAGGGGTGTTACTTCCAAGCAAAATCAATTTAGCTTTAATTCGCCCAGGTTTGCATTTTGAACCAATTTTTGATCCCCTCCATGGGAAACGGCCCAAAAAAGTTTTTTTTTGGAATCTGCCATCCCTTTTTAAGGGGCCTTTTTCAAAAAAGGTTTGGTTCAAACTGGGGGGGTCCTTTTGCCTCAAATTTAACCATTCCTAATCCCACGTCATTTGCCCCCCCTTTTTCTGACCAAACTTTTTCCACCGTCTTTATTTTTTCTTTTTTTGTTACGGGGGAAAGACCCCGGCCCCAAAATTTTTGCAGTCTTTTCTTTTAAACCGGGAATGGCCCCCCAAAGGGGGGGCCTTTTTTATTCTCTTAGGGGGTTTGGGGGGGGGGTTTGGGGCCCCCCTTTTTCCCCCTTTTTTTCCTTTTCCTTCTTCCTTTTTTTCTTTTTCTTTTCCCTTTTTTATGTTTCGATTTATTTTGGGTTTTGTTTTTTTTTGACTGGGGGCCAATTTGGTTTTTAACATTTTGGGTTCTTTCGGGTTTTTTTTAAAAATTTTTTTTTTTTTTTGTTTTTTTAAATAAATTTTTTTTTTTTAACCTTGGAAGGCCATGGGTCTGTCGGGGGGGGGGTGGGGGCTAAAAACAAAAAAAAACGTTTTTTACTGAAAAGCCCTTATGCC
This sequence comes from Conus ventricosus, assembly GCA_018398815.1. Taxonomy (NCBI): domain Eukaryota; kingdom Metazoa; phylum Mollusca; class Gastropoda; order Neogastropoda; family Conidae; genus Conus; species Conus ventricosus. The sequence goes on from JAFLJL010005546.1 coordinate 10,995, forward strand.
ATGGGGCATTTTTAATAAGTTCTCTTTTGCCCGGGTTGGTGGTTTGTGGCAAAAAAGAAAACAACGATTTTTTTTTGTTTTTTTTGGGGAAAAAAATTTTTGGGGGCAGTTTTTTTTTTTCCCCCCCTTTTTGGTTAAAGGGGGGGTGGAAGTAAACGGGGTCCAAAAGGCCTTTTTTTGAGGTTTTTTTAAATTTAAAGCCGCTTTTGGAGTTAAGTTTGGGGGTTTGTAAAAAAATTTTGGGGGGGGGCAAACAAAAAAATTTTTGTGTTTCCCCTTTTAAATTTTTAATTTAAGAATTTTTAAACACATCAAAAAGTTACTTGATTGTTTTTTTTTTTTTTCCTTTTTTAACGTTTACAAAGGGCCTTTTAAAAAAAAGGGGGGGGGGGGGGCCCTTTTTAAATTCCCCCCCCCTTTTCCCCTTTTCCCCCTCTCCTTCTCTCCCCCCCCCCCCCCCCCCAACCCCAAAAAAACCGCACCCCCCCCCCAAACCACACCCCCACCACGAAAACCCCCCCCCCACCCAAAAAACCCAGGCTAACAAAATAACTTTAATTTGTTTTTGGTAAAAGGTGTTTTAAATAATTTATTTTTAAAATTTAATTTTTCCTTTTTTTTTAATTTAACCCTTCGTTTTAGTTAAATTTTTTTGTGAAAAAAACCACTTTTTTTAATTCCCCCCTTCCAAAACCCAAAAATAAAAAAAAAAATAAAATTTTTTATTGTTTTAGGCCCCCCTTCAAAGCTAAAAACTTTTATTCAAAAGTTTTGAAGGCCCCCCCGGGCCAAAATATTCCCCCTCCCCCCCCTCCTCCTTTTCCCCCCCCCCCAACACCACCCCCCACACAAGGGGGCGGCGGGGGGCGGGGGAAAAAACCAAAAAAAGGAAAAAAACAAAAACCAGTTTTGGGGGGGGGGGGTTTTTTTGGGGGGGGGAAAAAACAAAGACACCCACCCCAACCCAACACACAACCTTTTCCCCTCCTATTTAGGGGCCGGGTAAAAAAAGGGGGGGGAATAAAGGGGGGGGAAATGGGGGGGGAAAACAATTTCTTTTTGTTTATTAAAAAACGAAAAAGTGATTAAATGTTTTAGGGGTTTTTGGGGTAAATTTTGGGCAATAATGAAAATTTTGTAAAAAAAGGTTTAAAATTTTTAAAATTTATTAGGAAAAAATGTTTTGGGTTTTTTTTTTAAAATTTTGGGGGGGTTTTTTTTTCCCCTTTTCCCCTCCCCTTTTTTTTGGGGCGGGGCCCCC
>JAFLJL010005547.1:0-5000 GCA_018398815.1 Conus ventricosus
AAAATTAAACCCTTCACTAGCAGAATATGGGAATCATTGAAATCCATCTTGAAGACAGATCTATCTATCTATCTATCTATCTATCTATCTATCTATCTATCTATCTATCTAACTATCTATTATCTGTCGTCTATCTACTATCTATCTATCTATCTATCTATCTATTATATGTCTATCTTGAAGACAGATATCTATCTATCTATTATATGTCTATCTATCTATCTATCTATCTATCTATCTATCTATCTATTATAGGAGAAAGAAAGACGAAAAAGATACACCCGAAAGTGTGGGTGGCCCGAGAGAAGTACTGTCCTCAACTGCCGAACAAACCCTTTGGGAGCAATCCTGCACCACCCTTGGAAGCCTGCGCTGTGTTCACACGGGTGCAGGCACGCAAAGAGCATTCCCTTTAAAAAACATGAAGGGACATAACTGCTCCCTGTCAGATACCCTTGTTTAATGACTATTGAATGTGACCACGACAGAACCCCACTGGAGCTTCCCTCGTTGAACCAGTAGTTCATATGACGCAAAAGCCCCCCGGGCAAAGAACGTCGCCGTGAAAACAACTGTCAAGGGGCGCCCTGGCAGCCTCACTCGAAGCTGTTTAGCTGACAAGGTGCAGAAGTAAACTCCGCAGGCTGGCTTTCATCAGAGTCGTACGTGTTCTCTGAGGGGACCCCCCCCCCACCCCCCCCCCCCCCCCCCCCCCCCCCCCCCCCCCGATCACCGTCTTTCCCATTTCCAAATTTACCGACTGCACGCTAAGCCCAAGAATGAAATCCCGCCCGAGACTCGATTGGAAACACACACACACACACACACACACACCACAAAACAAAAAAAAAAAAATCTAACAACGATTTCCAAACAACATAAAAAAACAAATAAAACAAGTACAAAATGACAAAAAAATATTTGTGAAGGCTGACAAAACTAGCAATTACTACAAAAGGGAAACCCAAAAGGAATATTCTCAACTCCTTGACAAAAACCTCCAGAAAAACTACAAAAAAGCTGACAAAAATATACATGACAGTATCCGCACTAAAGAAAAAGAACTTGCAGAGCGCATAGACCTAAGTGACAGGATAGAAGCGACAGCAACAAAAGAAGCTTCATAACACTCAAAGACCACAAACCCAACTTTCATAACAACCCAACATGCAGACTAAAAAACCCCATCCAAATCTGAATTAGGCAAAATAAGCAAGAAAATTCTGGAAAAAAAAACCCAAAGGACATAAAATCAAACTCTGATTACAACCTCGGAAGAACACTACGAAGTTATCCAATGGTTCAAAAACTCAATAAACAAAGTAATACAGTATTTATCACATTTGACATAGTGACTTTTACCCATCCATAGACGAGGAACTACTCTCCAAAGCCCTGAAGTTTGCCAGTAACCACACAGACATAACGGTTTCAGAAATGGAATCATTCTCCACACCAAGAAAACATTACTACACAGCAGAAATAAACCTGGATCAGGAAAACCAACAGAAATCAACATTTGACGTAACCATGGGTTCATATGATGGTGCAGAAACATGTGAACTGGTCGGACTATTCTTGCTGTCCAACATCAAAAAAACTCGGAAACAAGTCGGACTGTACAGAGACGATGGCCTTGCTGCACTAACAAACAACCCAAGAACCATCGAAAACAAGAAGAAAGAACTATGCAAAATCTTCCAAAACCACAACTTAAAGATCACCATTGAAGAAAACAAAAAGGTAGTGAACTACTTAGACATAACACTGGATCCAACAACCATATATATAAACCCATACAAGAAACCCAACGATACACCTCTTTTGTACACACCAAAAGTAACCATCCACTCTGTATTAAAGACCAAAACCCCATGGCTTTAAACAAGGGAGACTATCAAACCTGTCATGCAATGAGAGAGTGTTCAACAATGCAGCATGGAATACCAGGGGGCCCACTACAACAAGTGGATACAATTACAAACAACAATAAAACCCCGGACAACAACACAAATAAAAGCAAGAAAATGGGAAAAAAAAAATCACATGGTAAACCCCCCATACGACGGGAAACTCAAAAAAAACCTGGGGAAAGAATTCTTCAAAATCCTTAGCAACTTATTTCCAAAAGAGCACAAACTGTCCAAAATATTTAACAAAAACACTGTCAAACTATCGTACTCATGTATGCCCAACCTAAAAAAACCTGATTGACGCTCCAACAAAATGAAAATCAACACAGCAAAGAAAGGGTGAAGAAAGGAAATCTTGCAATTGCACGAAAAAGGGAGCAGTGCCCACTAAAAAATTTAAATGTTCTCCACAAAAACATTGTATCCCGGGTACTGTAACATTCAGAAAATGAAAAAGAAACATACATAGGGATCACTGAAAACCACTTCAAAACCAGATAGCAAACCACAAACAGCTTTCCCAATAAAGAAAAAATATAAAAACCAAACAGAACTGAGCAAATATTTTGGGAAACTTAAAGATGAAAAAACCCAACTACAATAATCCTGGAAAATCTAAAAAGAGCATCACCATACAGCAATGTTTCAAAAAGGTGCAACCTATGTTTAACTGAAAAATGGTTAATATTATGCAAACCACACTTAGCAACTTTAAAACCAAAACAGAAATAGTAAACAACTGCAGGCATAAATGGAAATCGTTGTTATGAACACCCCAAAAAAACAAAACCTAAAGGCCCCCAAAATCACGTGAAAGCCAACCCGCACGTGCAAACAACCGCAAACGGAACCCCACACGCTATAAAAAACATCGGCGGTGGCAAACCAAAAACATCCTGATGACAGCGCAGCAAGCTCGAAACAAATTTGTAGATTTTTAAAAACCTCGAGTTTTAACCTTCCTTTTTAACATCATTGACAAATGTTGCTCCCCAAGGGGTCGAGCACTTTTAAAATCATTTTAGGCTCTTTGGTTATATTCATCTTGATTGCCCCTTTTCACGTTGAGCACTGTGGCCCGAAAGATTTTAAAATGGAGGAAATCAACTTTAGGCAGTCAACAAAAAACATACCGTTCTCTAACCCACAATTCTACTTAAAAGTTTAAATTAGAACAAACCGAAAAGTTCGTACGCAATATGAGATGGAAAGCATTCTTTTTCCTGAACCCGAATGCAAAAAAAAAAGGACAAAAAACACCTACGATTTCAAATCATGGCGATCACCACCATCATAGACGATATGAAACCCTTTGAAGATCAAATGAAAAGAATGATAACCAATATTGAATTCAAAAAATCTAACAACGATTTCCAAACAACATTAAAAAAAAACAAATAAAACAAGTACAAAATGACAAAAAAATATTTGTGAAGGACAAAACTAGCAATTACTCAAAATGGAACCAAAGGAATATTCTCAACTCCTTGACAAAAACATCCAGAAAAACTACAAAAAAGGGTGACAAAAATATACATGACAGTATCCGCACTAAAGAAAAAAGAACTTGCAGAGCGCATAGGACCTAAGTGACCCGGATAGAAGCGACAGCAACAAAGAAGCTTCATAAAAACTCAAAGACACAAAAACCCCAAATTTTTAAAAAAACAAAACCAACATGCAGACTAATAAACCCCATCCAAATCTGAATTAGGCAAAATAAGCAAGAAAATTCTGGAAAAAATAACAAAGGACATAAAAAACAAACTCTGATTACAACCTCTGAAGAACACATACGAAGTTATCCAATGGTTCAAAAAACTCATAAACAAAGTAATACAGTATTTTATCACATTTGAATAGTAGACTTTTACCCATCCTAGACGAGGAACTACTCTCCAAAGCCCTGAAGTTTGCCAGTACCACACAGACATAACAGGGTCAGAAATGGAAATCATTCTCCACACCAAGAAAACATTATACACAGCAAAATGAAACCTGGGTCAGGAAAACCAACAGAAACTCAACATTTGACGTAAACCATGGGTTCATATGATGGTGCAGAAACATGTGAACTGTTCGGACTATTCATGCTGTCCAACACAAGAAAAAACTCGGGAAAAAAAGTCAGACTGTACAGAGACGATGGCCTTGCTGCACTAACAAACAACCCAAGAACCATCGAAAACAAGAAAAAAGAAATATGCAAATATCTTCCAAACCACAACTTAAAGATCACCATTGAAGCAAACAAAAAGGTAGTGAACTACTTAGACATAACACTGGATCTCAACAACCATATATACATAAACCATACAAGAAAACCAACGATACACCTTTTATGTACACACCAAAAGTAACCCTCCACCATCTATTAAAGACCAATACCCCCCTGGCATAAACAAGAGACTATCAAACCTGTCATGCAATGAGAGATGTTCAACAAAGCAGCAGTGGGAAAACCAGGAGGCCCCCTACAAACAAGTGGATACAATTACAAACTACAATACAACCCGGACAACAACACAAATAAAAGCAAGAAAAATAGGAAAAGAAAATCACATGGTATATCCCCCCATACGACGGGAAACTCAAAACAAACATAGGGAAAGAATTCTTCAAAATCCCAGCAACTTCTTTCCAAAAGAGCACAAAAATGTCCAAAATATTTAACAAAAACACTGTCAAACTATCGTACTCATGTATGCTCAACCTCAAAAACCTGATTGACGCATCCAACAAATGAAAATCAACAAAAGCAAAGAAGGGTGAAGAAAGGAAATCTTGCAATTGCACGAGAAAGGAGCAGTGCCCACTAAACAATAAATGTCTCCACAAAACATTGTATACCAGGCTACTGTAACATCAGAAAAAGAAACATACATAGGGATCACTTTAAAACCACTTCAAAACCAGATATGCAAACACAAACAGTCATTCAATAAAGAAAAATATAAAAACCAAACAGAACTGAGCAAATATATCTGGAAACTTAAAGATGCAAAACCAGCTACAATATATCCTGGAAAAAAGAGCATCACCATACACAATGTTTCAAAAAGGTGCAAACCTATGTTTAACTGAAAA
>JAFLJL010005547.1:10000-14324 GCA_018398815.1 Conus ventricosus
GGTCCGCAGACTGCGATTCTGGGCTGATATTTATACTTCAAGTTAGCTAAAACCTTGACTGCTTTGTTGCAAGAGCCGAATCGAAGCAGATCGACTGCGGCTGAAGTCCAAACGAAGTGGGACAGTTGGAACTAGCACCAGAGTTATTGTGTTTGAGTCTTGAAAGGCTCTGGGCTTGTTTGCTCAAGGTGTCTGCGAGAACGTGGACGGTGGACGGGAACCTGTATGTCTTTAAAACTGTCTGTGTGTAGCATTGGCTTCACTGTTGACCAGGACTTTATTTCATTTATCAATCATTTCTTGTATCTATTTGTCTGTTTATTTATTTGTTTATCTATTTATATACTCACGTATTTATTTATTTATCTATCTATCTATCTATCTATCTATCTATCTGTCTATCTATCTATCTATCTATCTATCTATCTATCTATCTATCTATCTATCTATCTATCTATCTATCTATCTATCTATCTATTTATCTATCTATCATTTTATGTTTACAATCTTGACAGATACTATGCCATGTTATATCAATGCCCTTTTTACAAGATCGAACAGCTTTCTGGCTCGACGAAATTCCTTCTTCCCTACCCACGCATTGATCTATACAAAACAAGCCTAGCTTACTCTGGACCATATGTCTGGAACTCACTTCCACCGAATCTACAGAACATGAATACTTTAAAACCTTTCAAGGAACATTTGCATAAACATTTTATGTCTCAGTAGTTAAATATTCGATTACAATGATTAGCGTCCATTCGCTAAGTCTTCTGTGAACCATACTTTGGATAAATCGTCTCAACATAAAACCTACTCCGTTAAAATCGCTCATCCCCACTCCCACTCTGTCTACCATCCCTTTTCTCCTCCCCCTACCTACCATTCTCTCTTCCCACCCTCCTCTGACCTCTCTCTCTCTCTGTAGTTTTTGTTTGTTTGTTTGCTTGTAAGTTTCCTTTTGTTTTACCATCCCCCATCTCATTAGTGCTTTTATGAGCAGTTTGCTTATCATTGTAGAATTAGAGTATCATGTTGCTATGTTGATTGTCTGTATGAATGATATGTGCTGAAATAATGTATGCATGACAAGGACAGATTGTAAGACTAGGCTTTGGCCTAAAATCTTCATCCTTGGGTATTAAAGATCAATCAATCAATCAATCAATCAATCAATCAATCAATCTATCTATCTATCTATCTATCTATCTATCTATCTGTCTGTCTGTCTGTCTGTCTGTCTGTCTGTCTGTCTATCTATCTATCTATCTATCTGTCTATTTATTTATTTATTTATTTATTTATTTTGTTCTTTTTTTCGGTCCCATCTTCTGTGCCACATCCGTGACACTACACCCATACCGCTCATTCCTACTCCCAGCCCAGTCCGGCCCGCCGCAGCTCCAGCTGCAGGTTCACTGTGGACCTGAACTTTGTTCCTGATGTGGGACTTCTGGTTATTTCACACCGCATTGGGACAAGGTCTGGGCTGCTGATGGTGTCCAATCGAAAATCTTCCGTTTAGAGCCGAGTCCAGTTCATAGAAAGCCTGGTAAGATAATCAAGTTGTTGCTGTCGTCGTTGCTGTTGTTGTTGTCGTCGTCGTTGTCGTCGCTGTCGTTATTATTATTGTTATTGTTGTTGTTGTTGCTGTTGCTGTTGTTGTTGTTGTTGCTGTTGTTCTTGCTTTTGTTGTTCCGCTTATTAGTCGATTCCTCTTTTATGAGGGAATGATAGCTGGCGATTCCTTATTTGCTTGAGGCTGAGTGAGTTAAAACTGGCATTGAGCAGCGGATTTTCAGTGGCTTTTTGCTATGAAGATTCTTAAATGCGTGTGTGTGTGAGTGTGTAGGAAGGAATTCTGTTTTACGTCTCGTCACACATATAGGTGATTGCAGACGTCTAAATAACATATTGTTTACAATTGTAGACTATTATCATAAAAGAAAAGAGGACGATGTGGTTACTTACATGGAACAAAAATAAAGGATAGATGAATTGCAGGACAGTAACTATGAAAAATTAGATAAAAAATAACTAAAATAATCTAACTTACGTTTATGATTATAAAATGTTCCTTAATGGACTTCCCAAAAGGTTACTCCTTAATTTACCAAGAGAAACAACTGGCAACGAATCTAAAAAGTCAAACACATTAACATGCCCAGTGTCAGCACTTGGTATAACACCATTCAAAAAGGGTTTCGTTAGTTCACAATCAAAAATCACATGTTGAACTGAAAGATCCCCACGACATACGCACTTAACAGTCTGGCAATACTTGGTTCGTAGGGAATTACATAAAAGTCTAAAAGTCAGGCTAGAAACCGGTCGGCTAATCGACACAAAGTTTGACAGAGTTTGCTGACGAGGTTTTGATGAGGAACTGTATTGACTCCAGAAATCCCTCTCGATTATATGACTAATTTCCTTGTATGATAAAGGACAATCAACCTTAATACTACCAAATATATTCTTTGCTCTCCTTTTTGCTGCTCTATCTGCTTGATCATTAAAAACGAAGGAGGTGTACGATGGAACCCAAGAAAATACAACATTAGTACCTTTCATGTAAAGACAGTGCAACATGTACTTAATCTCAAATAATAATTCCTCTCTTTGTGTATTTCAAAACAATACAAACTTTTTAATACTGACTGTGAATCAACACAAAACAGGATATTAAATATTGAGACTGGCAAGGAAATTAAATAATGTAATGCCATCAGGACAGCAATTAGTTCAGCTGTAAATATGGAATGACCCTTACCTAAATAATATGATTTTTCAGCTTTGAAATCTGGAATTACAAAGCAGATCCCGCACTACCATCATCAAGAACTGAGCCGTCAGTGTATACTTTCAAATAGTTAGTAAACTTTTCTTCCATGTCAATTTTGACAGATGCTGCTAACACATGCGGCGAAATCGCTTTATTTAGATCAGAAGAAAAAATGTTAACTGTTACTTCCGTTAGTTCCCAAGGGGGTACCGGCGGAACCAGTACGCGAGGCGCTACCTCGTATGGGTCAATCTTTGATGAATAAAAACGTCTGAAACATATGAACGAAGCGTCTCTAAATTTGAATTTTTCTGTGCATTTTTCGAAAATCAATGTCGGATCGTGTATTTAACTCTTCAAGGTCGTCCACCGCAATCCGTCTCACTACATATTTTACAGAACTTATTTTCCTTTCTTCATCAAGTGCAAAAGGCCTGCTATCTTATAAGCTTCAGAGACTTAGTGTGCACAGGTACACCCAGGGCCAACTTTACAGCTTTACTGTCAATTCTTTGAAGTTTCTTTAAATGCGATCGCGAAGCAGAAAAGAATACTTCCTGTCCGTAAGTCAATCTTGATCGTACAAGACTGGTTGCTAAATGCAACAAAACTTTAGGATCCTGTCCCCATGGAGAATGACTGACAATTTTTAGAAAATTCAAACTTTTAACTGCTTTAGTAACAATTGAGTCAATATGTTTTTTCCAGTTTAGTTTTGGTGTAAGTAGGACACCTAAAAATTTTACTTCAAGTTTATAAAAAATTTCCCGTCCTCCCAGAAAGAATATAGGCAGGTTACTTGGGTTTATCCATTGTTAAAGAACCAAATGTGTCTTTTCAACAGAGAATTGAAAGCCATTCAAATGCATATAACTATTTAATTTATCCAGCTCGTGCTGAAAGAGCTTCTGAATATAATTTATGTGACGTAAATTTGTTCTTTTCTTTAAAGATACATTAATCCATATTGCAATGTCATCAGCATATTGAGCTACCTTGTATATGATGAAAAACATGTATATAAGTCATATAGCATTACATTGAATAACAATGGGGAGATTATAGAACCTTGTGGAATTCCCATATTTATAGATCTTGAGGATGAGTGTGTGTGTGTGTGTGTGTGTGTGTGTGTGTGTGTGTGTGTGTGTGTGTGTGTGTGTGTGTGTGTAAGTGTGTGTGTGTGTAAGTGTGTTTTGTGTGTAAGTGTGTGTGTGTGTGCGTGCGTGCGTGCGTGCGTGCGTGCATGCGTGCGTGCGTGCGTGCGTGCGTGTGTGTGTGTGTGTGTGTGTGTGTGTGTGTGTGTGTGGGGTGTGTGTGTAAACATTTGTAAGGTTGCAGCACTATATATTCATTTTGGATCTGGTGTTCAGAAAGTACGAATTAGAGTTATAGGGAAATGTTGGACAAAGGAAATCTTTTGTGTTGTGTGAGTCGGCAGTTCATTATATTCAATATGTTTCACTGAAGGGGTGCTTATGAGGTCGAAAGGCTTTTGGTAGCTTTTTTCCGGACAAGGAAATTCGTGGTTGCGTCGTG
>JAFLJL010005548.1:0-7500 GCA_018398815.1 Conus ventricosus
ATCTGTTCAGGTTTACCCAAATTCCCTACGCCCCGCAAAGAAGAGATAGTAGAAACCCTAACATAAAAACCTTCAGATAACCAACATTACACAAATGCAGCAAAAACTAGAGCAAGACCTTTCAAATACAGCAAAACCAAACGAAGGTATTCTGCTGCCTTTAATGCTGTTACATATGTTAATACTGGAGCATCGACTATAAGCGCTCTATCAGCAGGAACGAGTGTTGGTCTCTTAGCAACGGGCATAGGCGCACCCGCAGCTTTACCTCTAGGAGGTTTGTCTTTAGCTCTCGGCCTGTTTCATTAGCTGTAAGTGCGGCTGGCAAAAAATTAAAAACTAAACTCCAAAAGCACACAGCTATGGTTCAACTAATAACGGCTAAACTTAGTTCGTTTAAACTGACAATAAATAAAGCGCTTGTTGACTCAAACATTACGGATGAAGAATTTAATCGTTTACAGGCCGATTTTGATGACTACAAAGACAAAAGTTTGATCTTCAAAAGAAAGGCGAGAGACAAGTTTTTCTCAACAGCCAGACGCCGAGCAGATAAAAAAGGAATGTTTAAAAAAAGTAAACGAGACATTAAACTCTGTTCTAAACAGCTCACAGTAACAACACCAAAAGGTGTTTATACTTTAGTTTATGAGTCCAAGCGCAAAAAGACCGTTGATATTGATTCTGATTAAGTATTTTTTTTAATTTAAATAAATTTTTTTGGCTTAGAAAAAAAGACAGCATGGCTAAGATATATGAAGGACCAGACGAATTGTTTGAAGGAATGCTCGAGAGAGAGCGTTTATCAAGAGCACTGAATGATATTGATTTAGAAGTTTTTGACCCAACAAACGTACAGGCAAGTGTTGTTCATGCTATTTCTCAAGTTCCAAGTAAACTAACAATAGACCCGCCAGTTAAAGTAATGTTAGCTGTTTTAATCGACTATGTAACAATAAATGAAGAAAACCTAGAAGTCTGGGTTCAACTAAACAGCAGACTATTCTTTCTCATAATGACTTAACACCCGGTTGGCAGACCAACTGCTTACCAGTTTGATGCTGCCGCTGAAGAAGCCAAAATGAGAGGCTCTGGTTGGTCAGAGGGCGAAGTCTTAGAGATTAGATTAAAACAGGCTAAGTATGCACCGATTGTAGGCAAGGCTTACATTCCGCTACCTCGGGAGTTGGTTTTAAAGAGAGCAGTTTTAAACATAAAAAATTCAGACAACAAATGTTTCATGTGGTGCGTTCTTGCAAGGCTGCATCATGTCCGCGAACACGCAGAGAGAGTGACTAACTATCGGCAATACGCCAAAGATCTTAACTTCAATGGAATATCCTTTCCTGTTAGTGTAGACCAAATTGATCAGTTTGAAGAACAAAACAACCCAATAACTGTTAATGTATAACATGGGATGAGGAAACAAATTTGGTGCCAATTAAAGTGTCCAAAACCCGTCCAACAATAGGCGAACCAGACAAAAAATCATGTTGACTTACTCCTAATGTCTTCGCCAACAGGCTACCGCATTACACATTGATACGAACATGAGTAGACTAATGCAGCATACTTCAAAAGATCATGGCAAACAAGAATTCTGTAGAAAATGTTTAACAAGAATGCCATCGTTCAAGCCGCGAGCGAACATAAGAAACATTGTAAAAGTTCTGTAGACTGTAATACAGAACTAATTACGCCCCCACCCGGATCTAAAGTTAGTTTTAAGAACTCGAAACGGCTGCAAAATTCTCCATATGTTGTTACGCAGACTTCGAATCACTCATTGTTCCTTATGAAGGGCCAGCGCCACAAAAACTTCGAAAAACATCTTAATGAGTAATCATCAGATTTGTTCATTTGCTTTCATCGTTGTCAGGTCGGATGGCGTTTATTCAGAACCAGAATTATACAGAGGACCAGATGCGGCTAGAAGATTTTTACAGCGCATGCAGCAAGTGCGTAATGATTGTTCTAATAATCTGAATTTATCTGAAATCATGATGACGCCTGAAGACCAACAACAGTATGACTCAGCCACACATTGTTGGATTTGCGGTTTAGGCCTCTCATCAGACGCAGCGAATCCAACAGTAAGAGACCATGATCACATTAGTGGGAAAATTCAGAGGAGCGGCGCATAACAAATGCAATCTTCAACTAAAGTTTGAACCAAAGACATGGAAGCTGCCCATCTTCTTTCATAACTTGCGAGGTTACGACTCTCACCCCCCCTTTTATAATAAAAGCAGGGGACGATGCCTTCGGGTTTGTCATGCTTTGAAACATCTTCAGAAAAGTAAAAGTGTTTTTTAATCTAAATAACATTTTTTTTTTAAATACTCTATGAAAGGCACATGAGGGGTTCATTAGGGGCCACGGGCATCCCCTTAAAGTCCTGCCCAAAAAAACCGGAAGAACATTTGACTCAACTTTTGTTAAAAGGGCTTTTTCCCCTTTAGAGAAACATAAAACATTTTTGGGAAAGGTTTGACGAAAAAACATTTTCCTCCTAAAGGCGCGTTTTTTTTCTTTTCTTAGGGGAAAGGGACATCACAACCCGTTTACCACATGCTCAAGAGCTTGGCAAAATTAGATTGAAAACGATGGGAGACGATCATGACTCCAATTTAATGGCGATTAATTTTGTTGGCGGACGTCTTTGAAAAAAATAGAAAACCTGCATGAAACATTACATTTTTTGGGATCCTGCGCATTATTTTTCTGCCCCCGGGGAATGAGGGGGAACGCTTTTTTAAAAGTTTACGGGGAGTACGGGTTTAAAATTTATTGTCAAATTTACCAATGCTTCAATGTTTAAAAAAGGGAAATTGCGGGGGGGAATTAGAAAGGCCCTCGCTCTTACTGTAAAGAAAACAACAAATACGGGACGACTATAAACCGGTAAAAGGCCTAACTATCTTAGTTTTTAAGAGGCAAAAAAACCTTATGGATGGGTTTGGGCGCAATCGTTTCCCTTAGGGAAACCTTTAAAAATGTACACAGGCGGCGATCCGAATAAAACCCAAAAGGGCCAAAAAGGGGTTGGGGCATTTTAACGCCTGACAACAGCGGGGTTTTTCATTCTAGAAGTTGACTTAGAAACCCAAAAGAACCCCATGACCTGCATAATGACAACCCTTTAAGCAAAAAAAGGGCAAAAAAAGGACCCAAAGAAGCCCCCCAAATTTTGCCCTAATCTTGGGGGCAAAAAAAATTATGTTTGTCATTACAGACTTCTACAATTTTTTTAAGACAGGGTTTAAAGTTAACAGCGTCCTTTCGATAATTCCCTTTCGATCAAAAACATTTAAATAAAACCAAACACTTGAAAAAACACTGATCTTAGAACCAAATCCACAGTCCCTTCAAAAAAGACTTTTTCAAGTTGATGACAACAGCTGTTTTTGGGAAAGACAAGGGAAATCCCCACAAACGTAAAGATGCAGATTAGTCACCAAAGAGAACGAAGAAATTTAAAGCTGACTTCAAAACCAAATTATCAGGATTTTTGAAATTTAAATATCACTTTTGGCATGGGGGAAAAAAAAAAAAGAAATAAAATTTAGACAAACCTGTATTTTTTGGGGGTTTACTGTTTTAGAATTATCAAAGCTTTTGATTTAAATTTTCTTTATACTTTTTTAAAAACCCCCTTTGTATCCAGAGCCCAAAAGTACTTTACCCAGATACAGATAGTTTTTTTAAATTAGAATCCCAACTGAAGATATTTATAAAGACAAAAAAAGGAAGTACAAAAGGGTAAAAAGGGGGAAATGGAAAGATACATCTGTTCCCCTAAAGTTTCGCCTTTACATTCATCCGTTAAAAAAGGAAGGTTTTAGGAAAGATAAAGGGATGAAAACGGGAAAGGGTGATCAAGGAGAAAGGGGGGTTAAAGGGTCAAAAATGTACAGAAAATTTCAAAGCCAGGAAAAATCATTAAGAAAGAAAAGGGAATATCTCCAGTTTTTGTGCAGCCCAAACATATCCCCTGACACTACAAAGAAGCATTGTTTGGCAATAAGACTTTTCTCATAAAACTAAAATTGCATCTAATCTACATGAGATAAACCCCAAAACAGTTGTAAAAAAGAAGCTTAGATAGAACAAGCCCCCAAAGGGGTTGTTTTTTTTAACCCGGGATTTTTCAAATGCAATGGGGCACTGGGGGGAACCCGCAAAAAAAGGGGGGTTTTATTTTTTTTCCATCAACTTTTTTTATAAAAATAAAAATCAAAACTTCACCCAAATTTCCCTTTAAAAATTTTTTCCCTAAAGTTGTTTGACGCTTCGTTTTTTTTTTAATTTTTTCAAGATATTTTTTTTTTTCCCCAAATTTGGGGGGTTTGATTGTATGGTGATCGGGATGTTTTTACATGCATTGTTTAAATCCTCGAAAATGTTTCCCTTAATAGCATACACCATAAAATGTTTCCCCCGATCATTTTCAGGTCTCTTCCCTTTCCCTTTCTTGTTTCGTTCGGGCGCTTCCTTCGGGCCTTCCTTTTTAAACCAAAATAGGGGAAAGGGGAAAATTTAAAATTAAAGCGGAATTTGTGTCGGGGCGGAATTTTCTCAGTTCTTCTTTCACAAAAAAATTTTTGGAGGATCGGGTTTGGGTTTTGTTTTGTCATTTTCCGAAAAAATACACGGGCATTAAATTTTTAAAAATTCTTTTTTTTTTCATATGGAAAACCCCCCCAAAAACTGGATGGGTTCCCTGTCGAGTGTCCCCTTCTGTTTCCCCCCGGGAAAATAAAGGTACCAACCTTTCAAACCAAACGGTAATATTTCCCGGAAAAAGACTCTCCTTCAACAACATTTATTTTTTTCTTTTCTTTTTGTTTTGTACGGTTTTTAAAACCCTTTTTAAAATTCTTCATTATTCATTGCGCGCAAAACTGGGGGAAATTTTTCACCCCATTCTGTGTTGCGAGAATTGTCAATAACTCTCTGGGATACGGGTTTGGAAAAAAGCTTTTCGGCAAACCTTTTTTGTTAAAGTTTTCAACTAAAGCCGTGATCGTAAAAACCCCCCGGAATGCCTTTTTCTAGGGTTTAACTCTTGTTTTAACAAAAAATTGATTCACGGGGGCCTTAAATTCTTTTCCATCATCGACTTGAATCATGCGGGGGAAATTTAAAGGGGGCCCGTTGGTATACACTGAAGGCAACAGCAACAGCAAACACCCCTTTTGTGTTAAGGGTTTTCCGCATTTTTTGTACTTAAACCCCTTGGGAAATGACTGTGGTGCGTACTTAAATTTTTTTTCGTCTAATCCATAAAGGGGGTAAATATAGAAGACCCATTTGAGGGGGTGTCGTTTGGATTTGTTTTAAAAAAAGTGGGTCTCGTTTTCCCGTCAGGGGCAGGAAAATAAATTTGCCAAATCGCTTGTTAGAAAAACCCAAATTTCCTTTGCGTTTGTTCACTGCCCCCCGCTGCTTGGCTTAGTTTTTTTAATTGCTGTTTTTTTCCCTTCCAATACCCTTTTGGGGGGGAATAATGGGTTTTGGGGTTCTTTTTTTTTATTCCCCAATTTTAAAGCGAAACAAAATACACGACGGTCATCCCAAAGGGGCAATAAACGCAAATTTCTTCATCTTTTTTTTTTTCTGAGGGTTTGAAAAAAGTCACGGGAATTTTGGGGGGGGGCCCAATGCGGGCCCGGGTTTTGCCTGTTACAAAATAATATTTTTTTAAATTGTTTTGTTCAACATCTTTAAATTTTAACTGCTTTGCCCCTTTTTTTCAGTGTGCTTAAAAAAAACTAACGCTCAAGTCCTGTTTTTCCCATGGGCCGTCTTGTGCGGGCTGCAATTTTCCCCCATACCCTTTTTTTATTCTTTTTTCTCTCGCCGTCACCCCCTTAGTTTACAAAATCGAAATTACTTCCGTAAAAGAAAAGGCGCATTAAAACCCCCGCGCCGCCAAAACATCATTACGATAAAACCTTTTTTTTTAAAAAATTTTATTTTTTTATTTAAAACCATTTTTTAAATACGTCTTGGGGAATTATTTCCTTGCTTGGACTGGGAAAATCTTTTGGGTGGGAAAAAGGGGGGAAGGGGTTGGAAAGGGGGGTTTTTAGAAAAAGGCCCAGGGGGTTGCGCATCCCCCCAAAGGGCTAGTTTCCCAAAGATCTCGGGTTTTAATTCTTAAAAGTTTTTCCCGAGAAATTGATATCCACACTTAGGCCTCCAATAACAGCAAAAAGGGTATACAAGGTTGGAAACCCATTTTTTCAGTGCTCTTTTTTATAAAATAAAAAAATTTAAAAATTTAAAAAAAAAAACTTTGAACAGCGAGTTCTACTACAGCAACAAGGGGGCCAAACCCTTTCCCTTTAATTTATGAATGCCCAAATTTTGATACCAAGCAAATTTTTCCCCAAAAAAGGGAAAGGCTGTATTCTTTGCAGAAATGGGGAAAAAACAAAACATTTCCCTGGGAACTAAATTTCACATTGAACAATTCCCAGTTGTCCCCCCGAAAGACATTTTAAAGTATCATAACGGGTATAAAAGCGCAGCGGGGGTCTAAAATTGGTAAAAGTGGGGGCAAAGGGTTTTTTTAGTTTGTACATAAACTAGTCAGTAATTTGCTCCCTTTGTTTCTAAACAAGATCTTACGTAGGGATTTAACGCAAGTTTCCGGGTTTTAACAAAGCCCATTAGAGTCCTAGGAGTAAATCTATCCTACAGTTTTGGAAAAATTGTTATCCCCCTTAATCTGGTTTAAAATAATTTTTAATCATATAATTTTTTTTTCCCCTTAAAAAAGAACGTTTCGGGAAAATCATCAGAACCAGAAAACACGGAATCAGGAGAAATAACCCAAACCAGAAAAAACACAGAAAACGCTGAATCAGGTGGAACCATTAAAAATCCCGGGGGGGTTTAAAGGGAGGAAAAAAATTAGCAGAGTGGGAAAAGCAAAAAAAATTAATTTTTACAGAATAAAAAATCATCATGAAAAAAAAAACACCCCACGCCAGAACAAGTTTAAATTTAAACCCGCTATAAAAACCCCCCAGTGAACAAGGGGAAAACCCAAAATCTTCATTGGAAAAATTTAACTTAAAAATTTTGCCATTTTTGGCCATGGGTGGTTGGGGGGAGTTATTTCGGTTTTTAAAATATATTTTACAAGGCGCAGAAACAAAAGCAACCAAAAAAATCTGAACCGTTTAAAAACGAGAAAGACAACAGCACGCCAAAAACCCCCAATAACAAAGCATCATTTGGGCCCATTTTTTAAATGGAATAATTAAAATTTTAAAAACTTAATTTTAAATTTTTTTTTTAAAAATAGATTTATGGCGTTTTAAAAATGAAAAGTCAATAAATAAAAAACAAGGGGGCATAAAAACCCTTTTCCAAAAGCCAAATTTTAACAAAGCGGGTTTTCTTAGGAAAGTTTAAAAAATTCCCTTTAAAATCAAAGCAGAGGGAAAGCTGAGCAAGAAAATCCTCAACGATGACGCCTTTTTTTTA
>JAFLJL010005548.1:12500-17500 GCA_018398815.1 Conus ventricosus
CCTCAAACAGCTGGTGGGACAGGAAGGCTGTCGGTGCACAGACCTTAAAACAGCTGGTCTGAACATGGTGGGACATGAACGCTGTTGGAATTCCCTCCCTTTTGTTTCGTCTTCTTCCTTCTCGCTTTCTTTGGTTATCTCAAATAATTCTTCAATTGTTCTTGTTCTGTTCATTCATTCCTGATCTTCTTCTTCTTCTTCTTCTTCTTCTTCTTCTTCTTCTTCTTCTTCTTCTTCTTCTTCTTCTTCTTCTTCTTCTTCTTCTTCCTGTCTGTCTGCCCCTCTGCCTGCCTCTCTGTCTGTCTGTCTGTCTGTCTGTCTGTCCATCTGTCTGTCTGTCTCTCTCTCTCTCTCTCTCTCTCTCTCTCTCTCTCTCTCTCTCTCTCTCTCTCTCTCTCTCCTCTCTCTCTCTCTCTCTCTCTCGTTCACCGAAGGACCCACGCAGATTGACCATGCAGTGATGGGCGTGGGCAGACCATTAGGAAGGGGCGTCCAGAGGTCAGAACACAATCATCGAATCCATTGCTCTTGCTGCTTCTCTGTACACTCCCCTGCTGATCGTCACGTGAAACCAGCTGGAGAAGAACAGAGCAACATCACGTGTGATACACAAAACGCTTCACCATAAATGAGTGCGCCAGCAAAAATAAAGAAATAAAAATAATTTTTAAAATAGAAAAACAAACAACAACAAAAAAACCGAGAGAAGCTTCTTGCTGACCATTTTCCTAATAGCATTCCGCCTTTTCCTAATAGCATTCCGCCTTTTCTGTATGCTACTCAAAGTCTTTGTGCTTTTTATCTTCAGGTTGCCCTGACATCTGAAGATAAATCAGGAACTGTATTTTGTGCTGTACAGCCAGCAAATATGACCTGCGGTGTGACTTGCGTATCCATTGCATGTAGTAAGTAAATGAATGAATGAATGAATGAATGAATGAATGAATGAATGAATGAATGAATGAATGAATGAATGAATGAATGAATGAATGAAAGTATACAGAGCACACACGCACACAATCTCTAGAAAGTTGACAAGAGTCAACATGAAACAGCATTGTGCGTTCTGCTGTGAGGTTGATCAGTTCAGCCATGTTTTAAAACGATACACCCGAAGGTGCCAGTGGCACCCACAGCAGCACTGTCCTCCACTGCCGAATCAATCAGCCAGAAGCAATCTTGCACCAGCCTTGAAAGCCTAAGCTGTTGACACAGGATGCTGTGTTGACACAACTTTCACGAAATGTATGGGTCCTAAGTTTAGTTTTGAAATTGTTCATGGTTTGAGTGTTTCTGAGAGAGAGAGAGAGAGAGAGAGAGAGAGAGAGAGAGAGAGAGAGAGAGAGAAGAGAGACTGAGAGGGAGAGAGAGAGAGAGAGAGAGAGAGAGAGAGAGAGAGAGAGAGAGAGAGAGAGAGAAGAGAGAGAGAGAGAACATTCCTGATACCAGCAGCCTGATAGTGGAGCGATCTTTGGCCACATGGTGTGACTTTTGATACAGGGATATACAGCGATTCTCCAGCGCTTGTTCAAATAGAGTGGGATAATGTATAAGTCTGGAAAATCGATCAGAGATAGGGATGTAAATATCCATCAAAACAAGTAAATGCAATCATAACAATTTTGCATTAACATGAAACTGACAGTCAAAGGACTGTCATCATTTGTGGAGTGACATGATTTGTCTTTGACTTTCCTAAAATCAAGCAGACATCATTGTTTTAAATATCGATGAATGTTCTGAGAAGACAGACCAGAGATGAAAACAAAACTGTGTACTGTTTGGATATCGATCTGTCAGCGATGACGCTGTCTCAAAGCACGGAGAAAGACAGGCCAGTTAGGCTGATGCCAGAGATGGGGTTTATTTGTTGATGCACTTGACGTGTGACAAGATGTGATCTACATGCAGGGCATTTTGTGGGGGTGTCAGCTTTGTCTGGGTAACAAAACGATAGATGGCGGAGAAGCAGGGAAGACCGTGGGTTGTTTTGATGTCCTTGAGTGTACGGTGAGAGAGAGAGAGAGAGAGAGAGAGAGAGAGAGAGAGAGAGAGAGAGAGAGAGAGAGAGAGAGATTACGCGGTAAACTTTTCTTACAGAAAACACTTAAATCCCCTGTCAATGGAATCAGCTTGTTATTCAAATATTTGACATAACATCTAACCCAGTTTCTGCATCGCCTTGTCTGGAAATACATCATTCTCTGGAGGGCATGGAACCACACTTCTTCCACAGTTGTACCAGTCCCGAGAGGTCAAGAGAAAACCAAGGATTGAAAAATAAACACCGCATTCAGTCACCCACTCGTTTCCTCCTCGTGTCACCCTCCCTCCTTGCCCTCCTCCGCTCCCGTGTCACCCTCCCTCCCTGCCCTCCTCCGCTCCTCGTGTCACCTTCCCTCCTGCCCTCCTCCGTGTACATCCTCTGTTGATTTCTATCCTTCAAAGCAAGGCATGTCTAGTGTAGTGCAGTAGTTAACCCTCTGACAGGTTTGACAACTCACCAAAAATTGAAGATGCTTAACTAAATTGATGGTGAAGATCTGACTTACGGTGGAACATGATATGATTAGGCATCTCATAAAGCGTACAACTGTAAAACTTTGTGAACCAACACACACACACACACACACACACACACACACACACACACACACACACACACCCACACACACACACACACACACACACACACACACACACACACACACACACATCACACACACACACACACACACACACACACCACACACACACACACACACACACACACACACACACACACACACACACACACACACACACACACATTTCCCGTGACAAACCTCTTTGTAAAGCAGCTAAACAAGAAGAGAGAAAGAGAGGCCGTCTACATCTCCAGCCTCCAGCGTCTGGCCATGACAGGACATGGCTATCCCAGCAGACGAAGACTGGACACGTCGGAGTGAAGGGATGGGGTCAACTGAGAGTCAGCAAAGATCACGAAGGGGGCAACAACCCAGCGTCGTGAGTCACGTGGGGCATGGCTTCACTGTCCAGGCGTCATGGGCATGTTTCTGTGGCGAAGACGTCAGTGGTGGTGGTGGCTCTTCTATACCTCTGGACACCGGGGTTCTCAGCTGAAATAGTGGGATGAAGTCAGTGGTGATGGCTCTTCTATTCCTCTGGACACTGGGCTTCTGAGCTGGGACAGTGGGATGAAGTCAGTGGTGATGGTTCTTCTATTCCTCTGGACACTGGGCTTCTGAGCTGGGACAGTGGGGTGAAGTCAGTGGTGGTGATGGTTCTTCTATACCTCTGGACACTGGGCGTCTGAGCTGGGACAGTGGGATGAAGTCAGTGGTGGTGGTGACTCTTCTATATCTCTGGACACTGGGCTTCTGAGCTGTGGGATGAAGTCAGTGGTGGTGGTGACTCTTCTATACCTCTGGACACTGGGCTTCTGAGCTGGGACAGTGGGATGAAGTCAGTGGTGGTGGTGACTCTTCTATATCTCTGGACACTGGGCTTCTGAGCTGGGACAGTGGGATGAAGTCAGTGGTGGTGGTGACTCTTCTATACCTCTGGACACTGGGCTTCTGAGCTGGGACAGTGGGATGAAGTCAGTGGTGGTGACTATTCTATACCTCTGGACGCTGGGCTTCTGAGCTGGAATGTATGTATGTATGTATGTATGTATGTATGTATGTATGTATGTATGTATGTATGTATGTATCTATCTATTATCTATCTATCTATCTATCTATCTATCTATTCATCCATTTATTCATATATCTGTTTGCGCATTGTCTCCCCCGCTATGTGCACTGCCCGCCAGGTCACTCAACGTAATCTCTGACCTTGTTTATTTTGTTTCTTTATTTCTTTCGTTTATATCTCTGACCTTGTATATCAATGCATCTATCTGTTCATTTATTTTTCCGCTTATTTGTTTATTCATGTATCATTCATTTATGTATTTATTTTCGTATTTATCATTTTTATTTATTTATTAATTTATCTATCAATTTGTTAATGTTTTGGTTTGCACTTATTTATTTATTTGTTTATTTTTCAGCTTATTTCATCTGTTCATTTATCTTCCTAAAGGGTGCACTAAGCTCTCCAAGTGCCAGAGCATACCTCACAGCGCTCTGAGCACCAGTCTGAGGGTAATAAAACAAAGTCATTGACGGAGGCAATGTTGTGATGTCTGTAAATAGATAGCTCTGGGGATGTCATGCCGTGTTGAAACCAGCATTGAGTCATTGACGATGGCAATGTTGTGATATATGTAAATAGATAGCTTTAAGGGTGCCATGCCGTGTTGAAACCAGCATTGAGTCATTGACGGAGGCAATGTTGTGTAAATAGATAGCTCTGGGGATGTCATGCCGTGTTGAAACCAGCATTGAGTCATTGACGATGGCAATGTTGTGTAAATAGATAGCTCTGGGGATGCCATGCCGTGTTGAAACTAGCGTTGAGTTTTCACTCTTGGTGCCTCCCCCACCAACCACATCTCTCTCTCTCTCTCTCTCTCTCTCTCTCTCTCTCTCTCTCTCTTCTCTCTCTCTCTCTCTCTCTCTCTCTCTCTCTCTCTCTCTCCTCTTCTCCCCTCTCTCTCTCTCCATGTTGCACCAATATGAAAATGAGAGTTACAACACGGACAAAACTAAGGTCATGGTCTTTAGAAAAGGGGGTTTTCCGGGGTTTAAAAGATGGTTATTTGGCAATATTAAATTAGAAGTAGTAAACAAATACTGTTATCTGGGTTTCATTTTTCCACTAAAATCAGCCCGAGGATCGGCACTGAACATTTGGTTGCCAAGGGGAAAAAAGCTATTGTTTAATCTAGTAAGGGTTTCCAGAAAATAAGGATATTAGTTATCAGATCTACTTTAAGATTTTTGATGCTAAATTAAGCCAATCTTATTATATTCATCTGAAGTTTGGGGCCTTAACCGTTTGGAATGCCTAGAAAAGATTCATTTCATTGCATGCAAACGTTTCTTGGGTGT
>JAFLJL010005549.1:0-13695 GCA_018398815.1 Conus ventricosus
TTTTTCCGTTATCCCAATAATGTTTATGCACAGTTCCGTTAACTGATTACCTCCGTTGTCCTTAGTCAATCATAAACCGTATTTCTTTGTTAAATAATGATCAAGTTTAACACTGGAAGATGTAGATCTTTAGACACAAGTCAATGTTGGATTTCTACCCCTCCACCTCCAAACAGTTTTCTTATTTCATCAAAATGCTGATAAGGTTTAAGCCCGCTAGCGTAGATTTGGTTAGGACTACCCTCAATTGTACATTGCACTTTCGTTATTTTGGGATTAACAAAATTTTCAGTTTGTCTTTTGAATGGTTCTTCATTTTCACACAGCAATAAAATACCTTTAAGCGATCTTGCTGCGGCACTAAAACTAAAATTCCATATAGTGTCTGCACTGCTTTTAGGATATTTAGAATGAAAAATCACTCTTTCGTAATATATTGCTAATTTTGACTGATGTTGTTGCTCGATCAGCCTCGCTAAGTTAGGGTTGCTAACGATGTCAAACTCTAACGAGATGTCAGAAATGCTGTACTTTGCTTCGGTGTCTGTAGATATAATAACATATTTTGTAGTCATTAAAAGTTAGTTCATATGACAATCTGTCTTTTAATGCTCCTTGAAAGTATGGGGCATGCGCTTTTAACAACTCAAATCTATGGGGTATGAAAAAGCGATTTCCATACGCATAACTTACGGCTACAAACCTTTTGCCGTCTTTAGCATCTTCAGCGCCTATTCTATGTTTTAGTGCTTCTTCATTTTCGATTCCTTGAAACGCAAGATCAGCCCTTTCGTTCCCGGTTAGCCATAGATCAGAATAGGTTAAAAATATGTCTGCATTATGTAAAGAAAATATTTCTTGCCCTCAAGTTTTATAGAAATTTTCTTAACGATTCCCCGCCCAAATTCTGTACAACTGTCCTGTTGGGGTCTGTTGTTGAAGCGAGTTCTTTTTGAAAGTAAGACGCGCAGAGCCTGGCACAATCACTTCATCCGCTCCTAGGTCTGGAAATTTGACAGTAAGAATTTGATCCGAATCAATAGTAGATGGATTATTTGGAACAGTAATATTCGCTTATTTCCTTCACGCCAAAGGGCTCTTTCAATCTTCTATGCGGGTCAAGAATTGACCATATGCTTGTGACTTTTTATAAAACAAAATAAAAAGTTATTATTAAAGAAACATGGAGGCATGAGAAGATAGATTATGATGTTCTGATCTGGAGACGACATGAGTGAAACGGCTCCTTTGCATACAGCATCGCCCCAACGCATCATTGCGGCGTGAATTAACAGAAAGTACGGTTCGACGCAATTTTACAAAAGTTTAGGCTTAGAACCCCCCGAATTTATAGACCCTAATGATTTTGAAATAAAAGATGATGGTCATTTGTATGTGAAAAACGATCAAGGAGAACCTGTTAGCTTACAACAAACGAAGACCATCAACAGTTTTATGCCATAGGTACAAATAGACAACGACACCCTGCGAGCGTACAAAACCGCTTAGCATTTGCTAAACCAAAATTAGATAGGAGGCAGTTTGCTAAACTTCAAAACACACTACAAGAACTCTCCCACAGATATCCCAAATGCAAAACATAGGAACTTCAGATTTAAGTCAAACAGCAGGGAAATAAATCAAGCAAAAGAAACGCAGTTTTTCAGAAGAAACAGTATTAAAAACATTTGATTGTTTCTTCATGCCTTATGAGAGAACAGCGGCCACTTACTCGCACCTTACCAACCTTCAGAGGCGAATTAATAAACAATTTAGCAAAACATGAGGTGGAAATAGATAAAGCGTAAAGAAAGAGAAAAAGAAAAACTCGTTGAGGCTGATGACGCAACTTAGGGCTTAAGGTTAAAGAATAATAACCCCACTAAAGATAAAAGATCTTGAACCAGAAAGACATTAAGACTAGCAGCGGCGTCTACCAACGGAGAAGACTTCCAACTCAATGAGGCAGAATAAGAGTAACTCCCCAAAGAATATTTTATATGAAAACACAACGCTAGGCAGAAAGAATCAAAACGCTGTTTTAGAGTGCCAGGAGTCTCACATAGCAAGCGTTATTAACAGCCTTAGATTAAGCATAAGTACCCTGGTGATGGCTATACGGGTGGCGTTGGTGCAGGGCTAGTGCCTCCGCCGCATCGCCTCCATCGCCGCCTGATAAATCATGGGTAAAAATACAGCTTGGATCATCTTGCGGGTTATTAAAAAATTAGCGTAAAGCCGTGATGCTTTACCAGGTATATTAGGGTGTGTTGTATACTTTCTTTTGTCTAGCTAGCAGGCAAAGTAGTTTTGGCTTTATGGCTGAGCACTTATGGACATTAGTTCGCTAATAGTTGGGTTAATTTAGTAAGAAAAAAAGAACCAAAGTAATCCTAGGCCAGTTAATCCAAAACAAGTGCTGGTCTATACTATATACATGGTCATTATTTTTTTTTGACCTCTTCAACGACCTCGGCTTTGGGCCACGGGGATTGGATGACTTATTCTTGTGGGGCATCTTGTTTGTTTACTGCTTGCAATATTACTGGCTCAGAATTAATTTCGTTTTTTCCGACTATTCTGTTCATTGCCTGCCACAATGATTTCATTAATTGTAGTTTAATTATTGTACCTATCTGGAGCCTGAGGTCAGAAGGCAGCATGTATAAACCAGTGCCAACAGCAAATCTAACTTTCGATCTTGCGTATTGTAAAACATTTTGGTACCTTTTAATACTTGAAGTAAATCAACATTAGAATTAATGGCGTCCCTCTAAATTTGCTAAAATTGTTTTTGTGCGTCAAAACCAGTAGAGAGGATCATTATGCTGCGACCTCGTTTGTGCTAGCGAGCCTAGCAACACAAACGTAAGTATGAACAGAGTCGTTTTATTCGACTATTTCTGCTTTAGTTAGGCCCTTAGAAGAGTCCAATAAAAATGTTGTCCTATGCTGTTTTCTGCACTTGCTCTATGGACCTGAGGTGAACCGCCGTGCCTGTAGAGAAAGAAAGTGTAAGGAGGATTTCCAAGATAGTTTTTAAACTTCTGTGCACGCCACAAAATAAGGGGTGCCTAGACCATGATTTAAGATCCAACTTTGTCTAAAGTCTGTGTTAGCCTTAAATTGAATTCGTACAAATCCATTCACAAGCCCCTTCATGTCTATTCTTTTGCAGAATGGAATTAAACGGTTTGTCATTTGGCTAATGGCGCTTGCAGATCAGTCAAAATACGCCTGAAGGTGTAATAGAAAATGAAATCTATACACTGAGCCTCACCAATGGCTCAGGATGGATTTAAGTGATCAGCATACGACACTCCACACCCAGTTGATGCAACCAAAACACAGCAAAATATTTAACTGGTTCAGTAAAAACTGCATCGGATGACTAAACCACACTTTCGGGATGTATCCTTTTTTAATAGGGGGGTTAAGAATATGTGTTTAATGGAGTACTAACCTTTAGCTTGAAAGGCGTCGACTGAGTCCCAAAAATGTCGAAGAGTATCAGTTGTTACATTTTTAAGAATGTAGTGCGGCCCAACAGTATATTTTGCATCAGTATATTTAAATGCACTCATTTTTATTTTGTTTAAAAAATGTTTGTAACAATAACAACCCAAGACCGTCCTTCGTTTTTAGAACATGCTATTGATAACAATTGCGGAGCCAAAATGGTTGCACTTCATGAAATATTTTACAAAGTTGTACGGTTTAATATAAGCGAATCGAAGAATAATAATAAGATTATAAAAGTTGATAATAGGACAATTAGTTAGCCAGTTAAACCATACCTGATGGTTATTACGGTTTTGCTCACTAAAAGAAGCAATGAGTAACTTTGACATTACTCTCAAACTTAACAAATGCGAATCTGAAAACAATGTTGGCCTTCAAACCTGAAAAAGAAGAAGTAGGTTACTATTTTGATGAAGAGCTAGCTAAAATTCAGGCTTTACAACTGCCAATCGGTCCATTCATAGTTTTAGAGTTGCAGCAAACAAAACTACTTATGAGGGAGAAAATCCGCTCGATCTTTGCATTACATTCATTACTCTATGTTCATTTGGATGAGCTGAGCACTGATGAAAACTTATATGATGGAAGGCCCTCAACAGTTTTAAGAGCTCTTCCATCAGGGAAAGCTGCACATTGCGATTATGAAATTATACAATTCCCTAATTTACAGTTTAAAAGATTAGTTTGTGGGAGGGTCGGATCATTTAATATAAAAATCGCAGACAAAACAGGGAAAGTCGTGAAATGTGATAACCTGCACATTGTTTTGGAAATAAAATAATAAGCTGTACTAAAAAATGTCGCATGGACCAGAAGAATCCGGAGTTACATTAGCGCCTGTGAGGTGTATAACTTTAGAATTAAAAGACTTTGCAGACGTTGCGGACTTTGAACAGAATGGCGAGATAGGCGCTTTGTATGGGTTTGAGTACACTAAAGATGGCGATTATAAACGCAAAGAGGTTGGTGACAACAAAAAGTTTCCTAAACTAGAGCAACTGCGCAATGTAAAGCAAATAATGCTGGCCAGTATGAATATAAAATAGTTCGAAAACCTGACAGCAAATGGCACTTAGAACCATATTTAGAATGGGAAATAAAATTTGAATTCATAAGCCCATTTACATTTTTTAGCCGTCAAAAAAGTTTCAGAAAAGCACTCAACTCTGGCCCTTTACATATAATCTTATGCCAGAGGACAATAGTCGAAAGAAATTGAAATAACGCCGTATGGGAAAAAACAGTACATCCTCCACAGAAAAGAAACGGTTTTAAAGGAAGCTTCCTACAAAATTACAGTTCATTCCACGCAGGAAATTAGGAGACACGTTCACAATGATATTTGAAATTTCTGTCTTTAAAGATGTGGAGAGGGATGGGTTGTGGCGTTAGTGACGTCCTTATAAAAGGAATTAATATTAGCTGCAAAACTTAGACGTTAAACGTCTTAAAGTTACCGTCGTCGTTCTTCACAATGGTGAGGATATTAAGACCATAACAACAAGCAACAAAATCAGTGTTGACTTAAATAGAAACAATCTTACAGAACTGAATTGGATTAATCTTGAACATTTAGGCCTCATGGGGTTTTATTATACTGAACAAGTTTTAACAGAGAGTATGATAAAATATAATAACTGGATTAGATTAAATTCTGTTATAAAACTATGGAGCAGTTAAAACTTTATGACAAAAACCCCTCATTGTTCATTGATTTGTGGGCAAACTGGGTGTGGAAAAACAATATTTGTCCTCGACCTATTACAAACAGTTTATCGCTATAATTTTGATTATATTGTGATTTTCTGTCCAACACTTAAATGGAACAAAGCATATTATGATAGAAGGTTTATATGGACAGATGATGACATATTTTTAGTTGATCCTAGCAATAAACTGAGTGAGTGTTTAGAACAGTTTTATAAACTGTTTGAAGGAACGCAGACACTATTTATTATAGATGACTGTTCGGCAGAAAGAGACATAGTTAAAAAGAGAAACACTTTGTCAAAACTAGCCTTCAGTGGAAGACAATGCTGGGATAAGTGTGTGGATTTTATGTCAAAAATATAAACTCAGTTTTAAAAGACTTTAGAGAACAGTTAAAGACTGTAGTTTTATTTCACATGAAAGACAGAGACTCATTTGATGAATGTCTGCGCGAAAATGATGTTATTGAAAATGATCAGGAAAAACACAGGAATAAGCAAAAACTACAATCTGAAAAGTTTAGTAAATTAGTATTGAAAACGATAATCCTACACAGTATGTTTGTTTGTAGGGTTTACTAGGAAGAACTATAAATGCCGATTTCTAACTTCCCCACCCCGAAACTGGTTGAGGGGTGGGAAGTTAGAATCGGCATTTATAGTTCTCTTCCTGGATGGGCCGGGTACCGTGATGTGAAGAGGGGGGGTGAACATCCGCTCACACCGCCCTGCTCGTTCTGCATCGTCTTGTTTAGACGAGACTCGATCTGTTGCTTGTTTGAAACAGACACACCCTGCTTATTCACATTTGTGGTACTTTGTACACGTGCCATTCCATGACTACTCGTTGGATTTGTGAGAGCACTGCATGCATCCTCTCTTCCCATCACCTGAGCATATGACCGGGGTTCTGGGAGTTGGGGCTAATAACCAACTGACCTTTATTGAAGAGGGCTCTCTTCCCTTCCCTTCTAGCTTTTGCAACAATCTGGGCCTGCACTCTAGTAGGTCGTTTGCCACTCGAACTCCTTTACCTAGAAGTTGCTGCCGAGTGTGTCTGTTGGCAATTAAGGACATTTTGTCTTTCCACCTTCTAAATTTGACAATCATTGGTCTAGTTTGACCTTCACGAGCGAAGCCTGTCCGGTGTGCTCGTTCAATGTCATCTACTGTCCAGCGTCTGTGATCATCTGTATTGTTGTTTAGAACATTGACAGCTGCTTTGGGAAAATGCGTCAAATGTTTCACTGGGCTGCTGTTGGGGAATCCCGAAAAAGCGCAGATTATCTCGTCGAGAGAAAGACTAATCTGTCGGTGTCTGTTTTTAGCTTCTCAACCTCTTCTTTCACCTCCTTTATCATTTCAGTTACTTTATGTGCGTCTTCCTTTCTGTCATGTGTCGCGACAAACAGGTGTTGTGTATCAGTTGCTACTTCAGTCACGGTCTCTTTTAATTGCCTGGTTCAGTTTCCAGTTTGTCACATCTTTTATTTATTCCTTCACATTGTACTTTTACATGGGCTAGTTCCTCTTTAATTTCTCCAGAAACATTTCTTATGAGTGAAGTTTGTTGCTGAAGTTGTTGCTTTATGGCCTGCATAAGTCTGTTAAAGATGTCTTTATGTTCTGTCGTCAAGTTAGTCGCTGCCTTCCTATCTTCTGACAAAATTTCTTGTCGGTCATGGTTGGGGCCAGGGTTTGTCTCAATGTCACCGCTAAGTAGGGGTCTGCTGAGCGAGAACACACGATACAAAAAGTAATAACAATGATTTGTATGTGCATGTAGGCCTGACACAAACCAGTGTTGCTGCACATCAAAATTCAGTTCCTTTCATATTGACATATTCCAACAACAAAACCCCATCCATGGACATCACCTTGGCGACATTTCTCATGAAACTGTGAATCAACGCTATGATGATACAACACAGTACAAATACGACGATAACATCGATCGAAGTTGCTTGAGATTTATTATGTGCATCAGTGCTATCCAGATCAAAAGTCTCCACCTTATTTCAAATGACCTTTGACCTACCATTCTGTCTGCCATCAAAATGCTTATAGAGGCCCTCCACGTTAGCAGGTCCACCATTGCTGCTTCTGCTGTTCTTGACTACTTATTGTACCAATCTATATACTATAGGGAAAACTGCGATAATCTAGGATTCTGTCTTGACTGTAGATTGGGGAATCCATAAACTAATCAAACATGTCGAGAAAAGGAAAGCCTACACGTGGGCATACTCGGGTTTTGCTGAATGAGAGAGAGAGAGAGAGAGAGAGAGAGAGAGAGAGAGAGAGAGAGAGAGAGAGAGAGAGAGAGAGAGAGAGAGAGAGAAGAGAGAGAGAGAGAGACAGACAGACAGAGACAGAGACAGAATATGGGAGGGGGACTGAAAAGAAAGAATAAATGGTATGTTGTGAAAGTGCACATTATGGACATGAAACATCTTGCATACACAAAGATACAAACGCATAGACACATCGCGGCACGAGCAATGTCAGCAGTAATTTGTGTGCAATTAGTTGTTGTGGTTATTGATATTTTTCGTGCTCCAACAGAACAAGGCTTGGAAGACTGATAACATCTTCCGCTGTCTTTGTCTTTGTGTGTGTTGAAGCTCTGAAGACAGCAATGCTGTATAAGCAGGTGGACGGTCTTTGTTGACGAGGACAAAGCGCGGTCACTATGGCTACAGAGAGGTCTGTTGAGTGATTTGAAGAAGTGTATAGGAGTTAAGTTCGCACAGCCTCTCAGCTGTATTTAATTTCCTTTTCCGTTTCATCAAAGAGGTGTCACTGCAGTCTGGTCCATACAAACTTAAACAAAGAAGATTTACGGTTCCTTCGAATAAAAGAGACAAACAAATTACTAGACAAAACACGACGCATTTCGACCTGATTGGTCTTCTTCAGGCCAGACAAACACTTTAGTAAACGAAGGACGCTGATGGATGCGACGACAAAAGCTGGTTCTAATGTTTCGTTGATTTAGAACTAAACAGAGGAAAGGTCGACTTGAGTAACAAGTTGAAGTCTTTAGTTCCAGCAAAACTTAATGTAAAAGGACATTTATAGAACGCTTTAATTCACAAGAGCCCAAAAGCGCATATTATAGAAACATGATGCAATACTAGTTCTAACTCGAAGCACACACACACACACACACACACACACACACACACACACACACACACACACACACACACACACACACACACACACACACACACACACACAGAGGAGCGCCTAAACACCAGCAAAACCGTGCTCAGATATAAGTGGATATCTTTTGACATGATGTCAGGAATTTGAAGAGGCTTCCAGAGTTACATTGTCGACTGAAATATCACCTAGTAAATGAGAAACAAATGGAACATCTTAAACAAAATTCCAGATGCATAATTTCAACATCACACTATTCACGTCTGCCATGCCCTTTGTTTTTGTTGTCAAAACATTGCTATCAGAGTTTTGGTGTTTGTGTATGTCACAGCATTGCTATCAGAGTTTTGACGTTTTGTTGTCAAAGCATTGCCATCAGAATTTTGGTGTTTTTGTTTGTCAAAGCATTGCTATCAAAATTTTTGGTGGTTTTGTTTGTCAAAGCATTGCTATCAGTGTTTGGTAGTTTTATTTATTTTTTTATTTTGTATTTTTTAAAATTTTTTTTAATAGGCACACATAAAGAAAGTATTTCACTGGACAACAGCGATATTATTTACAAACCATCAAACAAAGTCATGTAACATGTCACATAGTGTCCTCATAGATACTTCATGACAGAGAGAAAATACTGTACATAATCATAGTTCGTCTTATTGCTCCATTTGATTCCAAGGTCGCGGACAACATGCAAAAAGAAGGGTAATTATATTCTATGCATTATTATCCAGAGAATATGGCGTTTGGATTTGCTGTCCGGAACTCTTTGCTAGGGATTTTAGAACCCTGCCAACAAGAACTGAAAGACTGCTATCACTCCGCCTCAACACCACCACTGGTCCCGTCAACCTGATCAGCGTCATGCGCCAACACTCAGCGCCACCAAGGAAACAAAGGACGAGTTCTACGATCACTCGACTCACTTATCCAGAGGATCCCAAAGACGAGCAACTGTTACTGCTGGTGACTTCAATGCCAGAGTGGGCGCTGACCATGACTCCTGGCCCTCCTGTCTCGGAAAGTTTGGTGTGGGAAAGATGAATGAAAATGGGCAGCGACTCCTGGAGATGTGCTCATACCATGACCTCAGCATCACCAACTCCTCTTCCAGACAAAGCCTCAGCAGAAAGTGTCATGGAGACACCCTCGCTCCAAGCACTGGCACCAGCTAGACCTGATTATCACCAGGCGTCTGCCTTGAGGTGTTGTCCTTTTTAACTCGCACCTTCCACAGCGCCGACTGCGACACCGATCACACTCGCTGGTGTGCTGCAAGATCAAGCTCCAGCCTAAGAAGATACTCGCTCTAGGCCTAAGGCAAACCTCGCATCGATGTGAACAAGACCACACATCCTGACAAGGCGGCGGAATTTACCCAAGCCCTCTCCGAGGGTGTCGACTCAGACCCTCCTGGTGGCTCAGCCCATGAGAGATGGACCACATCAGAGAGACAGTACACAGCACTGCCATGAGATTTTTGGAAAAAAGCAGACCAAGAACAACGCTGGTTTGAGGCCACTCCTCCACACTCACTCCACCCATAGAAGAACGCCGCAGCGCCCACCTGGAGTAAAGCGATCCCCCCAGCCAAGAACTCTGCGGGTGTCAGATCTGCAAAGAGCAAAGTACAGAGATTAGCAAGGCAGTGCGCTAACGACTACTGGCTCCAGCTATGTCAAAGCATCCAGATATGGGCTGATACTGGAAACATCAAGGCATGACACGGCATCAAAAAAGCAATGGGCCCCACCAAGAAGACTACAGCTCCACTGAAGTCTGCCACGGGCGAGACCATCCAGGACAAGGACAAGCAGATGGAGCGATGGGTGGAACATTATTCCGAATTGTACTCCAGACAAACCACGTCACCGACGAGGCCCTTGATGCGATCGAAAGCCTCCCCCTCATGGGAACTGGATGAGAAAACCCACTCTGGCAGAACTAGAGAAAGCAATCATGAGCCTGTCCTCAGGAAAAGCACCAGGAAGGATGGCATACACCAGAATCATCAAGTGTGGCGGCAGTGCACTGCTGAACATCTGCACAACCTCCTTTGTCAGTGCTGGGAGGAAGGAGCAGTACCTCAAGACATGAGAGATGCCAATATTGTCACATTATACAAGAACAAAGGCGACAAAGTGACTGCAATAACTACAGAGAATATCTCTCCTGGCATTGTAGCAAAGTATTTGCAAGAGTCGTCCTGAACAGCTGCAGAAGCCCGCTGACAGAGTGTACCCAGAGTCGCAGTGGGGGTTCCGCTCGGAGAGATCAACCATCGACATGGTCTTCTCCATCAACAGCTGGCAAGAGAAATGTAGAGAGCAGCACAAGCCCCTCTTTCTGGCCTTCATCGACCTGACCAAGGCATTTGATCTTGTCAGCAGAGATGGACTCTTAACGTCCTAGCGAAGATAGGCTGCCCACCAAGACTTTTGAGTGTGATCCAGTCTTTCCACGACGACATGAAAGGCACAGTGCAGTACGACGGCTCGACATCAGATGCCTTCAACATACGCAGTGGAGTCCAACAGGGCTGTGTCCTCGCTCCCACCCTCTTGGGCATCTTCTTCGCTGCCTGCTGAAGCACGCTTTGGACATCAAAATGAGGGTGTCTACCTTCACACCCGATCAGATGGCCGACTGTTCAACCTGGCTCGGCTGAAGGCAAAGAGCAAAGTACGGTAGTGACCATCAGAGACATGCTGTTTGCAGATGACGCTGCTCTGGCACCCACACCGAAGCAGAGTTACAGAGTCTGATGGACTGCTTTGCAAAGGCTTGTGATGAGTTTGGCCTGACAATAAGCCTGAAAAGACGAATGTGATGGCTCAGGATGCTGAAAAAACCCCGCATCACCATCAACAACCATGAATTAGAGGCCGTTAGCCAGTTCACATACCTCGGTTCCACCATCACCGACAACCTCTCTCTGGATACAGAGATCAACAGAAGGATTGGCAAGGCCTCTACCACCCTGGCCAGACTATCTCAGAGAGTGTGGAACAACAGCATGTTAACATTGAACACCAAGATTGCTGTGTATCGAGCCTGTGTGCTAAGCACTCTCCTGTACGCCACGAATCCTGGACCCTGTAGCCTCACAAGAGAAGAGGCTGAGTGCCTTCCACATGCGCTGTCTCCGCGCATACTTGGGATCACATGCAGTGATCGCGTGACAAACAACGATGTGCTTGAGCGTGCAAAGATTCCCAGCATGACCACTCTTCTCCGTCAGCGTCGCCTCAGGTGGCTTGGTCATGTGCGTCGAATGGACGACGGCAGGATCCCCAAAGACATTCTGTACGCAGAGCTTGCCTCTGGCAAGAGAACAACTGGAAGACCACAACTCCGCTTCAAGGATGTTTGCAAGCGCGACCTGAAGGCTCTCGACATCGACACCAACACCTGGAAGAGCTCGCTCAGGACAGATCCAGCTGGAGACACACTGTGAACACTGGCTGGAAGCTGGCGAAGAGAAGCTCCGGAAGCTTGCCGACGCAAAGCGTGCACAGAGAAAGAACAAGCAGCTGCTGCCAGCAGCTGACTCGGGCCCTTTAAGTGCATCAAATGCAGCAGAGACTGCCACTCCCGTGTGGTCTATACAGCCACAGCAATGCTGTATGACCAACGGAAACATTTGAAAAGGGCGCAAATCCATCGTCTCCCGAGACTAACGGATGCCAACAATTCATTAACATTATTCTTGTATTAGTGTTATGTATGGAAACCATTTTGTCCCGTATTCTGCATAATTCATCTCCATCGAGTACATATGTTTCTCAATTTCATGTCTATAGCATAGTTTCTTTAGAAACATGATTAGGATAGGTTTTATCTTATTAATTCTACATTTGTATATGAAATATTTTCCCATTAAAATGATTACGTCTAGCATATCATCTGTTTTTGTTTTCTCATCAGTGCCAAACAATATAAGCTGTATATTAAATTACAATCTTTTACAGTGTGAACACTTACTTTTTAGAATATTTTCAAGTTCTTTCCAGAAAGTATGTGCGAATTCATATTCCCACAAGTAGTGACTAATTGAATCTTTCTCTCTATTACAGAAATTACACATGTCACTATTCACAACCTGCATTCTTTTCAAAATACTGTTGGTTACTAAAATTCTGCGACATATTTTAAGCTGGAACCATTTCTTTTATTTTCTTAATTCTTTTTAGTACGTCTGTCCAATTTATAAGTATATTAAGGCGCTGTTCCCATTTCATTAAAGAGCTGATGTTTAAAACTTCAATGTCTTCTATCATAATATCATAGTGAATGCGTGCCCCTTTAGTGGCGCTACAATATTGGCATTATCCATGTAGGGCAGGTTGATAGTCATGAAATCAGAGAAGCTGACAATGTCTCATATTCAGCCTGATGAGGAACTTGCTGTACTCAATCTAGTTGACTGGTACGATGGTGATAACGTCTACTTTAGACTCCATGGATAATCTACGCGTAGAACATCATGAAGAAATGATGAAGATCATTGTCAATCTGCATGAAGTGAATGCAACACAACAAAAAGCAAATCCATCGCCAATATGAGGTAGCAATATATTGCAAAGCATCATATGTATGTGTGCAGCATCGTTGTCCTTAAAACACTTGATTTTACTTGTTACACCTCACACTTTTTCTTTCTTGGTATGTTCCTGCAGAAGAGTGTCCACAACGTGTCCCTATACCGTGACCCCATTTTGTAATACACAAAGATGTTGAAACTAGAATTAACAAAACCTAGTCCAGCAGTGAACCACAGACAGGAAAAGTAGAAATTCTGATTCCGTCCCCCTGCAGTCATCTGGGGAAAGAAGAAACAGACAACGCGAAACAGACAGCCAGGAAATGTACAAACGATGAACAGCACAGAAGCACCAATCAGCATCTTGGTTAGCGCCACTTCCGGGCAGAAAGGGATGACGATGTTTCTGCACGCCACGTCACCACCTGACGTAGTTTGAATGACGTAATTATCGTTGTTACCACAATGACCGTCACTGTGGTTCCCATCAGGCCAGCACCAAACACAATGCTCTCAAGGCTGTCAATAAACTGCTGATGCTTCGCGTAGAATGCATTTACGACCATCGTTGTGAGCACGATTCCAGTAACGGGGTCGTATATACAGCCAATATGATACCTGAATACCATGATGTAAGACAATCCAAGGATCACAAGGTACACAGCTGCTGATAACACATAGTTTAGTAGCAGCAAAGTCTATACTTTAGGTTTAGCACACAAAACATCTTTCAGATTTTAAAAAAGAGCTAAAGCA
>JAFLJL010005551.1:0-13926 GCA_018398815.1 Conus ventricosus
CAACCCTCTAAGAGCTCTCCTCCTCGATAATACTGGAGCATCTGGAAGCTCTCAGAAATATTCAATCAGTTACATCTCTAAAGCTGTATAATTGTTCGTAAAAATTTTTTATCTCAAGGAGGATAGCTTTTGTTCAGAAATGACTGAACCATCCTCTTTTTCCAAAAACGGGATAGATTTATCAAGAAAATTCGATTTTCAAGTTGCAAAATATTTATCACTTTTTTCCCTTGACTTAGCCAGCGAACTCCTGAGCGCATTGCCATACCTTCAGTCTGTGATTCCTGATCTCTTGCAGTTCTGTTTTTAGATTTTCCAAATGAGGAATAGTTTCTTCTTGTAAATTCTGTTCGATGTTTTTTATTTTGTTTCTAGGTCATGTTCTCGAGTATCCATTTTTTTCTTATAAGTACTATAAGAATTGTTTTGCCTCTATTTCAAGCATTAATGTCTCAAAAAAGAGCTGATCTGCAATTTGAAAAGAGAGGTTTTCATTACTAATTTTATGCATATTATCTAAGTTGTATACAGGTAATGCATACTGTTTCTTGATATCGCAGATCAGCTCTCTAATTTTCTGAACATATTGCTCATCTCTTAATAAACTATTGTTGGAATTCCATGTAAACAAAGCTTTAATCACACAATAGCAGTTTGAACAGCCAACACAGCATATCGCTTTATCAGAGTTTTTTGTTTTTGGTATGTGGTATACTTGCTGTACATGGTCCTGCAACATGCATCCAATGTAAATGCAGACAGAGTACAACACAGCAGTCAAATCAAATCATCCTTCAACATTTTCCACTGTAAGAAGCAAACGCACCTCTTCCATTTTGGCAACTTTATTCTGCAAATATTCCTGTATTCAGGCAATCTTTCATGTCATGATTAAAGCGAACCCCCAAAAAACAAAAAACAATGTGATTCTAACTTAAACATGCAAGCTAAAGAGAACAGTAATACGAATCATACAGAAAGCCTGTGTCGATGACTGTTCATTCCACAGGGAAGTGCCTTCAGGCAGGTCAGTGAGGGAGGGACAGTGAACGAACACAGTCTGATATGACTCTCAGCCAGTCCACACGGCGCAGGAAGTGGCAGTGCCATGACAACCTTCTGTTCTGACAAGACTCTTCAACAGCTCGCTCAGGTGGCCTGCCAGTTGCAGTAGGAAACGGACACATAAGCAGTTTCACTCCTCCAAAATGGGAGTTGATTGCGGTCAGAATGATGAAAAGCATGGATGTTGATGTGGAGGGGACATTGAAATCACGGTCACACACGCACAACAGGTTTTTTTGATCCTCATGTCATTATGGCTTCTCAGTTTCTAATGGACAAAGTTATTTGACACTTAGGAGGCCAATTCAACTTTGCATTTCAAAGTCTGTGTTAAAAATATTGCAAACGAGCTATGCGTGGTTTTGCTTTAAACCATGGTAGAAGACACACACATTGAGTGTTAACGACCATTAACCACTTGAAATCAGAAAATTGTCATTTTGAGGAAATGTTGCGAAACGAATTTTTTTCCCTTTCTAGCCCCCCCCCCCCCCCCCCCCCCCCCCCCTGCTCTTCATTCCAAGTATAAAAAAACTGGGTCCTAAACTGCAAACCAAATGTTTTTGTGAACCCATTTTCATACATGTGTGGATGAAAGCAATACCCCAAAATCCATGATACACCACACACCCCACCCTACAGAGGGCTACTTAACTTGAGATATGTTTCTCTGGTGATGGAGCTGTGAATGCAGCTATAAAAGCCAAGTATTACCATGATGATATGTGCTTCCTTTCATAACATTTCACATCGTCATCCAGGCCTGAGAAATACAGACACCTGTAACTTACACTCTCAGAGTCGTACACAGGAGGAGGAAACTCAACCATGTGGTCCCAGTCTTTCCTTCCTGCCCCAAGTACATTCCATGACTTGCATGCTTCCAGTAGGATTCAAACCCATTACCTCCAGGTTATTGGTTCATAACACAAACCACAGCACCCTGACAAAACCAAGATTCAATTCACAGCAAAATCTGAAACTTTCGATGTACCCTTACAATGATGAAAATCAAAGAAAATCTGCTTACCTGTATAACATTCTGCAGAACAAATCTTTCAGCTATGGAAAGACAATTTTCCCTGGCACTAAAGGACAAGTTCAATAACAAGACAATATACTTAGGCACAGAGAACCAAGTCCTTAAAAACCGAAAATTGCACTGTATAGTGGATATGCCCATGACCAGTCAACCAAATGTTCCCAGAAAAATCGAAATGAAAAATGCCAGAAATCTGATTAAAAAAATAAGAGAAATTCATCATACAAATGGATTATACTCCAAACATAATCTGAACCTAGCAGAGGACCAACAATGACCTATTCCCAGAGGCATCGGAAGATATTTTACTTGGGAGACCAACCTGAACTGACAAACACATCACTGCAGTCTTCAATGTCTTTATAAAAGCAAGTTGTGAGGATGGGGCCGGGAGGGGAGAGGGGAACCCATCTTCGGAACTTTTATAAAAGCAGGGCGAGGGTTGCAAGGATGTCCCAAAATTATCGTAAATGTGTGGGTGGTATTTGTTGGTCTGTTAGCTTTCTTTTCCTTCGCTCTCCCCTATCTCTGCTTGATTTGCTCCCCTTTGGTTACAGGCTACTGTTTGGTTGCTACATGGTTGCTACATCTCATGTATGTGTATGATTCAGTGAAACAAGTTTTTGAAAATGGGGTAGTTTGTGAAGGCTTTGTGTACGATTGATAAGAGAGTGTCTTCGCACTCAAATACCCTGCTGTGTAAGAATGTGCTGCTGTACTGACTTGAGATTGATTGCAGGAAAATTTGTGTGTGTGTAGAAGAAAAAAAGAAAAAGAAACACCCGAAGGTGCTGGGGAGGACCCAGATAAGCACCGTCTTCACCTGCCTTTAGAGCAGTCCTGTACCACCCTTGGAGGCCTGCGCTG
Source organism: Conus ventricosus (assembly GCA_018398815.1). Taxonomy (NCBI): domain Eukaryota; kingdom Metazoa; phylum Mollusca; class Gastropoda; order Neogastropoda; family Conidae; genus Conus; species Conus ventricosus. The sequence continues at coordinate 2,975 of JAFLJL010005551.1, forward strand.
TGTTGACGATGGGTACATCCTCAGATTGATCGCCCTCCCTCACAATCCCCCACAACCTGATCCTCGTGTGTGTGTGTGTGTGTGTGTGTGTGTGTGTGTGTGTGTGTGTGTATGTGTGTGTGTGGTGTGTGTGTGTACAACAGTATCCCAGTTTCCTGTAGTATTTATTAATTGTGTTCTGGATGACTGCAATGAAAACAGAGCTGTGCAGCACCAAAGACCAGAAATGTGATGACCACTGTGATTATTTCACCTTTGTTACTGCCTTTTTGTTTGCATGGATGTGAATGAGTACAGTTATTTTTCATCTCTCCTCTCTGATGTGTGTGGACTTGAACACAATGCACTGCTTTTATTTTCTATGCCAGCTTCATGTAAGCCTATTGAATAAAAATATTGCTTTCTCAGGTATACACAACTTCAAACCAGTTCATCAAGGACCTTTGTGAATATAAGTATCTTAACTGAAGTCACTGAATTTACTTCAAGTGGGATCTACCACCCTTGCATTTCTATGTGTGTAAAACCTTTTGTTTGCCGTGTGTGACCAAAAAAAAAATGCCCTAAGAAATGTAACGAAACCATTTTTCTTAAAATGTATTGGATTAGAAATCTGATACTTTCTAGGAAATAATGACAAGGAAACTCTAGCTTCCTTGAATTGTTAAGGGTTTGGAAGCTGTAAGAAGAGGTAAGACATATCTGAATATCTTCGACAAAAGGAACACTTTATTTACTGCTTACAGATACCTACTTTGATTGAAAACAGTATATACCAGTTAAATGAGGATTCTAAAAATCCTTTGCATCAAACCAGTCAACCTGCAGAGAGCAGCAATACTAATTCCAAACAACTTTGATATTAAACTCAATACACCGAGTGCAGATCCAGGAGGAAGTTACATGTCTTTCTGTGCAATGGACCAAACATCACTTTGGCTTATAATTATGAACCTAAATAAAGATGACCCCTGACAAATAAGTGCGGATGATATACATGATGAAGGCCAACACCATCAAAAAAAAAAAGCAGACCAGACTTTTTTTCTACAGACAACTTGATTTGGCACTATGAAAGTTGTGACATTCTCCCTGGTTTATAAAACAGATCACCCGATGGAGACTTTAGAGCTGAAGTTTGAAAGAGATGTACAGTGAAATACTGCTAAGAAATGATACTGTTTCTTTACTAAGCAATAAACAATATGCTAAGGAACTGAATAATAAAATGGAGTATGCATCTGATGAATACATTAAATCAGAAATACAAACATTCATCAATCTGAAATCAAACTAAAGCTCCAGATCCACCTTTTTTTATTTCTTGCCTATGACAATAAGATCCAAAGCTAAAGCCAATGCAAGTATGAAAAAGAACAATGTAGAAGTGAAGGAAAAGACCTTGCAGAAGCAGATGAAAACAAGATGCAAAGCATATAAACGTACTCCCAGTTTGGTGGTAAAATTTTGTATGTAAGAGAAAAGGAAAAAAAAATGTTGCTCTCCCTGGCGAGGAATTGAACTCTGGTCTCCGCGTGACAGGCAGGGATACTAACCACTATACTACCGAGGAGCTTGCAAAATTTGGTTACACATAAAATTATAAACCGTTATTTCCATTAGTGGATGAAAAAACTCGACAGTGCGTTGATTATTTCCCATATCGGACTTGATTTTTGAAAAAATTATCATTCACAGCCGTTAGTAACGGCTATTCTGGTAAAATAAAACATCGGGCATCATCCCTGACCCAAAATGAACATACCCACAAATTCCGAAAGATCGGCCCAGAAGTTTTGTCTGGAGCGAGTGGAACACATTTTTGACCACGGACCACACGACAGACAGCATTTCTTCGTTCCCATTGTTCTAAAAGAACTGGAGTACAAAAATGGAAGGAAATGGAGTCAAAATTGAACAAAAGTTAACGCGCTAGGAAAAAAAAAAAGCAACAGCATTAGAAACTGAAAAAAAATGAAAAGGAGATACTAATAAGATAAAAAACAATATGGATTGCAGGTGGGGAAAAAGTAATGAAATATTTTAATTCACTGGAGAACACAAATGTTATTTCAAAGCAAATGAATAAACATACAAACAGATTTGGCAAACTCCAAGACAGTCCAGGGACATCAAGCTAAGAGTGATTATGAAGGCAGACCTGCCTACCTCATGTTGTGCTCATCAGTAATAACCACAGAGATTTTCAGTAATTTTGCATTTCCTTCAGTAATTCCACGGACGCGTAATACACGGCTTTTTTGAACAAATGTGTACAAAACTCCAACTACATTTTAACATTGAACAAATAATGTGTACAAAACTCCAACTACATTTTTAAATTTTTAACAAAAAATATAAACAGTAAAAAAGGAACAAAAACAACAAAGCAGAATTAAAATACCTTGGGATGATGGCAGATGACGGACTCAGGACAGGAGTTTCAGGTCAATTCAAAGGTGATATACTTGACAGTTTGTAACTTACACAGCAAGTCACCACAGATGACACCACTGATGAAGAACCTAATGTACAACCCCCCCCCCCCCCCCCCACAAAAAAAAAAAAAAAAAAATATATGTGTGTGTGTGTGTGCCCTGAGCTGTGCTGACAAGATAGTGGCGAAAATGAAAAGGACCTTTTCATTTTCGCCACTATCTGTCAGCACAGCTCAGGACAAGTTGTTTTCGCAGATCAGCTCACACAACAGTCTTTCTGCGTTGGTGATCTTCCGTGTGTGGGTCTGACGGCTGCTCTCGCTGGATTTCGTAAACAACGATGTGATCTTCTGACTGGAGGCACTCGCAGCTGTCTCTTTGTGCATTTTTCCCCGAGATATGGCGCTTGCAGTCATTTGCTCCCCCATGTCCGATGGAGAAGTCTGAATTGCACACCGAGCGAAAATGATATACAAATCCAGGTCCATGACAAGGCCAAGTCCGCGTGTATTTACTCGGAACACTTGCTTCTTCGCCTTCTTTCCGTTGTGGCACAGTGGTTTTCGAACCCTCGTCATCGGTTTCATGCAAACGTTTAGAAGATTTCTCCGCCATTTTCACAACGCCGGCAAAAAATCGGTTGAAACTTTGTCTTACAATGGCTGAACAAAAAGCTCGAATGGCGCGCACAGATGTGATGGTGTGTCGTGTTGGCCCACAGCACCACATTGACCAATCGCAAGTTCCGAACCATCTGGTTTCGGCTTGAGTCAAGGGAAGTTACTCTGCGGTCTCGGAAAGGTCTAGCAGTCGACAATTTTTCGAGTCTGAAATTTGCGTAGTTTTTCAATTTCTTTCCGTAATTTCGCACGGAAAATCGTACCTCCGTAATGGGGGTTAATTTCCGTAAAATTACGGACGATTACGGAAGGGTAGGCAGGTCTGTGAAGGGTTGTACAAAGCTAGAAGAGCAAAACAGTGTGAGATATAGGATAATCTTCAGGAAACACCAAAACTTTATGAACATATTGACTGTCCCTGCAAGAAGAGATAATGCTGGAGGAACAGGTCTGGCACTAAAGAATATGTTAAATGTGAAAAGTCTGGGTAAAAGGAACTGTTGTAGTGACAACATTAAATGAGGGGGGCAGACAGGGAGATCTATACAGAACTCAGAAACAGGGCATCGTTGTTTGTATTCCCAAGTATGATATGCCTAATTAACAACTAGAGACCAACGTTTTCCTGTTTAATCAGTCTTAACAAGTTTATAACAACTATAACTTTTTTTTTTTCATCAAACACAGTTTATAGGATATAAACCAGTGTTGCCTTCCTTAACAAACACAGACGTGACTGATTTCAGCTCAGGTGGACATATTGGGGATGAGATTAAGAGTAGTTCATGACAAAACTAACCTCCTCAATAAAACATGCCTGGCCTTCTATTTTGTATAGACTTTTTAAAAAGCCTTTGATTCCATGAACTGGACATTTAATATACAGTCTTACATTAATGTAGTTTGAGTGAAGCTGTGATGATGATATGAGTCAATGGATCAATACCGTTTATAACAATATCAATGCAACAGTAACAGTCAATGGGCCAACACTACCACGGGTCACAATTGAACACTGGTGTTGTCAGTGTAATCCACTTTCTCTTTATGCTTTTCTATTTTAATTTGCGCTGAAATTTTGACAATCATGATTACAGAAAACAATAATAGTAAAGGTATAAAAGATTGGTGAGGTCAAACACAAAATCACACAGTTTGCAGGTGATGCACAACCGATGAATACAGGAGACAAAAAGTCTTTCAAAAAATCTACAGTAGTGCTGAAGAAGTTTGGCAAAATTTCTGGCCTGATCAGTACTAAAGGGAGACAAAACTCAGGCAGTTAAGCTAGGAAATGGAAGGAAATCCAGAATCATATATATGCCACATTTGAGAATGATTTGGAACCAAATCAGTTTAAAAGATTAGAAATTTGTTTTAACCAGGATTTAAAGAATGCGTACAAATAACTTTTACTGAGAAATTTATTCAGATGAAAACATTCCTCAACACTTGGACAGAAACTCATCACATCTCCAGGAAAGGTGGCAGTTTTAAAGTCACTCATACTTTCAGAAATTATTTATCTTTGGCTGATGCTATCAAATCCACCAGATGACTTTATCAAAAATCTTAAAGGCATAATGCTTCTGGTTCATCTGGAACAATAAACAGGACAGAATTAGCAGAAGAACAAGAATGAAGGAAGTAAAGAATGGTGGTCTTGGCTTACCAGACTTGAAAACTTGCACATTAGCTCTGAAACTGACATGGCTAAGGAAATGACACCATACTTATCGCACATGGAAGAGCATGGTGTTTAAAATTCACCCTTTAAAACAGCAACTAGTAGAACAAATGGGTCTTAGTTTTACATGTCAGCTGGTAATACCTTTCAGCAAGATGTCCTCAGAGTGTCTAAAACAGCAGGTAATAAACTGAACCTTAAAATTGTAAAGATCTGTTGCAGAAGCAATAAATTAAGATGAAAAATTCAAAGGGGTAGATTCATCACACACAAGCTATTGCCACAAAAGGTATTCATATATTTTCAGATATATTCAAAGAAAATTGCACTTTGTTATCATACACACGAATTTAAGGAAAAACACTATGTTCATACAGATTTTCTAAATACGTGTGATCAGTTAAACAGTATATTAAGAAGCTAGATTTACAGATCAATGACAATATATCAAGTGAAATGACAGCTGCCGTGAATACTGTATATTTCATTAAAGCATCTAAATTGTTCCACAGAAATCCAATTTAATTGTTCTATGAAATGGTCATAGAAATTGTAATCTGACATAGCATGGAAATCGTGCTCCTTTGATGTACACAACCTAAAAGACATGAAGTTAAAATGGCTTCAGCTATAGTCCACAGAATACTTGCCACTAATATAGTCTTTAAAAAAAAAAAAAGAACATTCATGATTTCTGCACCTATTGCAATGGAAAGACGATACCAAACATTTACTGCAGAGATGTACTATGATAAAACAGTTTTGGGTGCAGATAAAACAGTTTTGGGTGCAGTTAGACAACCTTCTCAGAGAGAAAGGGCAGGTTCCAGCTGACATCCACATCACAGAGACAATGGCGTTGTTTGGAATTGATGAAACTATCTCTACGGGTAAGGTTTTGATCTCTGGCTCCTTCGTGTACAGCGATTCATATACAACAATGAAATGGGAATGGTGTGCCAGGCATGATTTCACTCACAGACATTCTGAGACAGACGTACAGAATTGACAAATTTAATGCAAGAGAAAAATGGAAGAAATGAGTTTGAAATGAAATGGTGCAATCCGTTTTTTTTGGTTATATTTGAAAAGCGACAAACAGAATAGATCAACATGTGTAGAACTGGTCATTGGTTTTCGCATCAGCCATATGGATACCGAACTTGTAAACAATGTTAGGTGCATGTGATTTGCATTTATGATTTCTTGACTTCTGAGCTGCCGCCCTCCTTCCTTCCCAGCTCTCTTCCCTTTGACCATCCCATTCACTCACCTCCTTTGCCCCCATCCCAACCCCTGCCCCTTCCCTGTCCATCCCTCACCCCCTCTATTGTTAGCTCCCCCCACCCTCCCTCTCTCTCATTCAGTCACAGTCTGGTTTGCATGTCACCAGGCTTTCTGTGGAAGTTAATGGAACGATGGTAGAAAAAACAAGATGCAAAACATATAAACGTACTCCCAGTATATCTTCCTGAAAAACGTCACAATCAAACATGCTCATAATGTATTTGACGTCACAATCAAAGATGTGTCACAATGTATTTCATCATTGAGATATTCCATAAAGAAGAAAAACCGTTTGGGGCTGTTATAGCCATTAGTAATGGCTATTCTGGTAAAATAAAACATTCGGCATCATCCGTGACCCATAATGAACATACCTACAAATTTTCAGAACGATCGGCCCAGAAGTTTTGTCTGGAGCGGGTGGAACACATTTTGACCACGGACACACACAGACAGCATTTCTTCGTTCCCATTGTAAAGTACTCTCTATTCTATAAGAACTAGGAGTACAAAAAGAAGAAAAAGAAAAGAGTGCTGTTCCAATTTCCTGCTCTAAAGCGCAGATGTGTGCGTTTCTTAAGCCCAGTCGATGTTTGGATATGTTATAAACGAGCTGCATATAAGTCTGTCACCTAGCCTCAGAACGAAACGGAAATCCTCACCGACCATTGCACAAAAGAATGTTGGCTGATGGAGCCCTGCCCTGTTCTGCTGATGACCTCTTCTCCTCCATGCCTATGACAACCTTCAGTCAACATGGTCACTGTCCACAACTTCCATTGCCAGCCGTGTTTTCAACGAAAATGTGCAAACTCAAGGTAACGGTCATACCCTGAAAGGAAAAAAAAATCCTATTTGTTTCTTAAGCACAAGAATCAAGGAAGTATGTGTCAACAACAAAGTGACCAATAACAACCACCCATACTTAGCATTCCTGATCCGACTCTTACCTGTATCACACCCACCCACAACTACTGTGCCTGCAACCTTCGGTGAACTACTAAGTAATTCTATGAATTATGAGGGTTAATGATCACATTTGTGTAGAGCACAAAGCGCTTTGTTGTCCTAAATTTGTTCTTCAGAACAGATGTATCAAATAAGTCATCATTTGATCACGTTTGCCCTGATGTGAAGTATGACTTCAGTTTGAGTTCCGATCAAATACATATATCAATTTGCATTCAGGGACAGATATAAAAGTTTGAAAAAAAAAGAATTTGAAAAAAATGAACAGACAAATCCACACATCCTCATAATTGAAAAAAACCCATATTCTTTCAGTGTATTAAACATTTATTTACCTTTGAATACAGCACTCAAATGTATTTTTCCACACAAAATATCCAGTCATTAGCAACTCTGAACTCTTTGTTCTTGTATAATTATTCTTATTGGTCATTAAACAGCAATATAGGAAGATCATTTTGGATTAAACAAGATCATCAGTGACACGTGAAAGAAATCAATAAAAACTTGGATTAAAAGTTGGAAGAGACTGGTAACAAAGAGTATGAAAATGAGAGGCCCACGATGACTCAGGAGCAGAGCTGAGCTGCCTAAATATTGATTATAGGCCCCACAAAAACAGTCAGGGCGTGCTGTTAAACTGCCTCTTCACCAGGCATGGGTCTGTGATACCCATAGAATATGGATAGGGCATGCTGCTGAACTACCTCTTTAGTTCTTTCCACCTTACTCCGGAGTGCTGGTCTGGCGCCGTTCAACAGCGCCATTAACCCACACCTGTGCAATCCTTGGACAACAGAACTTATGTATGCATCAGTGTTGATGGAGGAGAATTATCTGTTTAACTCCCTTTTATCACGGAAGGATATGCCACTGGGTGATTCAAACATGATAAAAATTTTAACTTAATGTAGAAATAGTTGCAAAGCGAGACGACTGCAGGCGGAAATCTAAACAAATCTTAAATAAATGTTAGCGAACCGCCCAGAGAACGTGGACAAACGAGTCACAAGACAAAACACAACGCGTTTCGACCTCTTAGGTCTTCGTCAGGTGAAGTATAAACGAATAAAACAACGAGAATTCACTTAGCTTTGATCGCATCAGATCGCTCAGGGTTCAGCGCAAGGAAGAAGGCGTTGAGCCTGACGAAGACCTAAGAGGTCGAAACGCGTTGTGTTTTGTCTTGTGACTCGTTTGTCCACTTCTCTGGGCGGTTCGCTAACATTTATTTAAGATTAATGTAGAAAGTTTATGTTTTGATAAGTGTGTGCCCTTTCAAGAGTTAAGACTCTTTAACTGTAACAACCTTGATCTTCAAACTGAACAGCCACAACACACCAGATAAGGGAGGTAACACAGCTTGTCGCTATGTCACAGCTGAGGGGTTTAAAATACAGACTTCATCAACTTGGCATCCTTTCCTACTTACCTTTCAACTTGAATTAATGATTTTTTTTTCTGTCTACAGATATCATCAATTCAACTGATTGAAAAATGCCTGATGACTGCCAAACTACTGCTACAATTTCCACCACCCATGAGGCAGGCTGAGAGACAATCAGGAGTCATCACCAAGAGCTCTGACAATTGCAACACAGTTCTTACTTACACAAAACACCAGTCACACAGTTTCCATACCATCTTATGAAATGATCTGTTACAGTAAGACAGAGTAGGGAAAACATGATAAAGCGAGTGCAAACAAACTAGCATGACAGTCTTGAGACAAAGTAAAACCAGCATAAAAGATGATGCATAATGTGTGTGAAAAGTGCGTGCCGGAAAACAAGTCGACCAATACACACTACACCACTACCATGTCCATGATCTTTACATTGTTGCCACACACCATTCTCCTGCCTTAGGTCATGTGCTTCAGTGTTATGAATCTCTCTGCCGTCTGTTCCTCTGACATTTGAACAAGCCTGGAGAGGGACTTTCACCCACCCTGTTCTTTTCACTCTGCCATTAATCTTCTGCAACAGCAGTGTCATCTTTTGTAACAAATGGCCACTATCAAAAGACTCAAGCACTCTTAAAAACTTCATATGAGCTGCTCCCACATATCTTTCACTCAGTAGTGTGTGGTTTACTAAAGGTTGCTATAATGCTTTTAAGATTCCTCCACAAAAAGAACTCTTTAAACTTCAAAACTTATGTCAACAAATGACAGCTTTACCCTCTTTTGCTTGTACAAGGTAAAAACTTTAATATAAAGTTTCATATAATTACACAAACCAGACAAAACCATAGAAAAAAAAAGAAGCAGACCCTAAAAACTGATATACACACACAAAAAATCTGATGTCCTGAAAACAAGTGAGCCACACACTGATGGTAAGTGTTCCATGTGCAGACGAGAATGATAAAACAATTGAACCATGCAATGATCGCCCATGAGCTAACAAAGCCAGTGGTCAAACACACGGAGCTGTCACCACGATCAGTCCTCTTGCACACTCCTGTCAGAACCAGACCCATGCTGCCAGACTACTTCCCATGCTTCCCCTGAAACAGAAGGCATATTAACTGACAACACACCAAAAACTTTCGCCGCAGACTGTTTATCACCAAAGACATAACTACAACGAAACAAAAGCTGTCTGGAATTAACTGCCTTATGAATTAGATCATTACAGAAAAAAACTGCTACCTATCAAATTTTAAAAGCAATGAATTCTGACCTGTTGATCAACTGTTTTAACCTGTAATGTTATCTTTTTCTGCCCAACTCGGATTTTCATTTTACTTCAAGAGCGTGTCTGTATAAAACTTTTAACATTTTTTATTGTGGTAATATGCTGTACACAATAACATTTATACCTGTTTGCACATCAATATACATTTTTACATGATTACTTCAAATTTTGTTAATTCATAAGTGTATGTTTATTCACCTGATATCTATTCTGGATATGGCTCTTATAAAATTCTGTTCCTCATTACTATTATCATTATGATGCACCATCTATCCTGCTACCCCAGCCTACAACAAACACAAGACATCCCACGATAATCTCAAATGAAAAATGAAAATGACTATGGCCCTGCACCACCATGAGCGAACAGATCCACATCATCCCTTACCCTGAGTTTGTCGTTTTCCAGTTTTAAGGCGTGGTTTTTAGACCTCTCTTTCTCCAGCTCTGCTGTTAAGGAGCCCAGCTGCACCAACAACACACGACATGGATTCACTCTTCACTTGGCGTGGCTAAACTTACCTGTCTGTCAGTCTGTCTTTTCCACTTTACCGTCCGTCTGTCTTTCAGCATATGAATGTGCAACAACAGTGAAAGTTCTACACAGATGTTTCCAATGTCTGACCAGTCTGTTGGGTCAATGTGCAAGTCAACATCAGCAAGACCTTGTTCATCAGACCATTTCCACAGTCTGTTCTTTGTCGTTCATGCACTGACTTATTCCCGCCCTACACACTGTGACCTTTTGGTTTTGCAGATGGTATCTGAAGCCTGTAAAGGACTAGTCCACCTTCATGAACGTCAGTGAACACTTCAATGACTATGCAACTATAGAGAAGAACAATCAAACAGCACAATGACAGGCAAATTCACAAACAGCATGATACCCAAAAGAGACTGTGCAAGCACATATACACACATGATCTCAGGTCACTGAAAACTGCGTGCAAGAAGATTATCAGAGTGGAGAAAGTTCTCAAGTCCTTGTTTAAAAGCCAGAAATTACAGAGAAAATTTGATTTGTAACTGAAAATAAATTCACAGATTTGCGGGGAAATTATCAACAGAAAGAAAACGTATCTGCTAGGAGCAGAGTCTCATTCTGATTCTACTCTACAACATTCTACTTTGGTCTTTCTGAATTTATTTATTATTATTTTTTTTTTTTAAATATGTTTTATTCCTCCTCTCTCATCCCTCCACTCTACAGTTCCTTCACTTTTTTCCTTTCTTCACGCACTCATCCTTC
>JAFLJL010005553.1:0-13220 GCA_018398815.1 Conus ventricosus
AAACCGTTGGCCCCAGTCATAGGCTACTCAGACTTATTACCACAATTAAATTTTAAATTTTTTTTAAATAATTCATGTTTTCATGGGTCTTGAACACTTTAAAGGGGTGAACTTGAAAGTGTCAACCCTGCCTTCTATTTTTGCGGTGTTCCAGCTTGCAGCAAAAGTACGCCAGGCGTCTTGATATTTTTTTTCTTTCAGGGGCCAATGAGTTTTTTTGCTCCCCTTTTGGGACATCCTCCGATCCGCACACATTTTTTTTAAATCTTGGTCCCATACGCATGACCGACCCAAATTTGGCCTACAAGGATTTGTAATTTGGGGGAAAAAGGTTTTTCTGGGTGGGTGATAAAAGGACCTTCGATGCCCAAGGATAAGGATGAGAACAGCTCCGCCTTTCTCCGCCGTTCCGCCGTTTTTAAAAAAAAAATGTCCGCCTTTTGAAAAAATCTCCGCGAAAAAAAAAAAAAAAAAGCTTTCGCGTTTTTCTTTGCCCCCGATCTCGGCGGACGCCCCCCAGATTACCTAACTTATACCCAAATGGGCTGGTTTTTTTCGGTTGACTGGGCCCAACCACTGAACACCGCTGGAAAGCGCCGATCGACCGAGTGTCATAGTCTGTGATCATGGCGTCGAACGAAACCCAAAAAAAATTAAAAATAAAAAAAAAAAAATAATATCCCCCCTTTTGGAAAGAAAACGGCTCGAGGAAGGGGGTGTGTGGGGGAGTAGATTAAAGGATACATATGAAAAAAGCAGTGACGAGCGGGGCTTTAAATGTCTAGCTTGCAAACAAGAAAATCAGCTTCGGAAGCGGGCTTCATTACGATTGCTGACCACATGAAACGCCGGGTTCCATGGCGCGTGTCGCTGCTTGAAGAACAATTAAACTTGGAAAGTAAGCTGTTGGTGATTTTTGCTCTCTTCTTTGTTATATTTTACATTCATTTGCAATGGTCAAACTATCTCAGTTAGCTGAAACATTCGTCATTTGACTTTAAAGTTGGAAACAAAACCAGACGTCTAGTTACTAATACACTGTAAAAAGAACCAGGGCCCCAAAGGGGAGGTAATTTTTGGAAAAACCCCTTTCTTACGTCAACGACCAGCCACAAAAGCCCGAGAGCCCATATTAAATCCATTGCATGTTTGACAAAAAAAAAAAAAAAAAAAAAAAAAAACCACCCCCTCAGAAGAGGTTTAAAATTAAAGCTAGAAACATATTTGATGGTTTTAAAGTGGATTTTCTTATATATTAAAAAATGCTCAGCTCAGGGGCGCTGCCCTCCACCCCGCAGGGGTTGCCCCTTCAACCCACGGGCTCTCCCCCGACCCCCAACAGAAAATTCCCTGCTTTTAAAAATCTGTTCATCCTAGGATTCATTGGCCTTTGCCTGTTGCTGTGCCCCCTGGTTCTGAAACAAAAGGTCCCTGTAAAAACCAACACCCCCAATCCCGCTCACTTCATTCTTTCCAGTCTAATAGTACAGTCCTCACCCCAGAGTTTTTGCTGTTCATATTTTGTTTTATTTTTTTTGTTTTCTTTTTTTCCTTGCTGTTTTCACATGTGACAGGAACAACAATATCCCTAGCATTTCAGTTTAATTTTGAAATTTTAGATGTAGACGTAGACGCCTTTAGTTCCCATTTTTTGCGGGTTTTAAACTTTGTGCAACCTGAACCATGTTAGTCTCCTGTGTGCATCTGTGCCAAGTAGGCCTACTGTTCTCACGTCAATTACTAGGCCCCAGATTTGAACCCCTGATTTAAATTTAACATCAAAAAAGTACAGTGATAAGGAATTTGAATAAAAGAGTTTGCAATTTGAGAGTCACTGGAAACATAAAGCATTGCCTGTGACGTCTGCAATACATGGAATCACACTAAATGTATGTTAATGAATTCAGCAGTTTATGAAGCATTATCCAATAGTGATATATCTTGGACTTGTTTTACCTGCGGGCTTCCAAACTTTAGTTCGAGACTTTTTGAAGATTCTATTGACTGCACTCAGAAAGAAAACCGTTTTGACCCTATCTCACCAGACCGATCCCCAAAAGAAAACTTGAAATTTTGTCCTAGTTTGCATCCACCCCTGATTCTAAAACTGATAAAATCCCCAATCACAAAGTGCCACTGAACCCCAAATCATTAAGAGAAAAAGAAAACTTAAATGCATAGTCGAAAATTTTTTCAATCTCTTTTTCAAGAAAAAGGAAGAATTCAGTAATTTAGTCACCCGAAAAAACATTGATGTTGTAATTGGAACAGAAACTTGGCTAGAAACTGGAACACCGCAGGAACTTCTAATGGAGGATTGTATTTAAATAGAAAGGACAGACTTGGGAAAAAGAGGTGTGGGGATTCTTGATTGCCATAAGGAAGAACTTAGCCAGTTGAGTTTTTTATATCAAGCAAAAATAGTGAAAGTTTATTTTGTAGATTAATTTTAAGAATAAGAGACCTGTCATTGTGGTCATTTACAGTACCTCCAGACTCGATGAAAATGTATGTTCGTCTATCTGCAGAACATTTCTAACATTGTTTGGCCAATAGGAAGGCAAATATTATGGATTGGTGGAGACTTTAAACTTACCAGATTTGATTGGGGTGAAGATGCCATACTTGTAATCAATACAGTAAAAAAAATTAATACTCAGTTTTTTGATACCACCAAAGCCCTTTGGGATTAGTGCAGTCAGTTGAAGCCCCCAACTCGTGGTAAGGCATTCCGGATATATTTTTTACCAATTTTGTCCAGGCGCTTGAGGAAATCAGGAATTAATTGCAGGCCTGGTTGATCATGAATAATTCTCTTAGAGAGCAACTTTCAACCCTTTCAAAGAAAACCCCCTAAACGTACCATCAGACTCGGAACCAAGCAGATTTACCAAAATTGCGCAAGGATACTCATGTTTTCCCAGTCGTTTTTTTTTGAGGTCCATAGTGTTAAGATAATGTCATGACCTTTGGAAAATTGGGTAATAAAAACTAATTTGGAATTTATTATGATGACAACATACCTATTTAAAATAACTTTCAAGCAAGAACCACCAGCCATGGATTACTACAAAACTAAACGTTTGTTGAGAAGGAAACATCGTTTCTTTAAGGAATTGAAACTACATCCTAATTCAGAAAGATTACTGGTTAGGTATAAACATATTAAGAAAAGGGTTTGTCAGAGAGAATGTAGCTTGCCACCCCAAAATTATGTTAATTCGATGATTTCAGAAGGTGATCATCAAAACAAGAAATTGTGGTCTTACATAAGGAGTAAGAGACAGACAACTTTGGGGATTCCAGACCTGAGAAAACAACCAGAATAACCTAATACAGGACCCTGAAGGGAAAGCAAACTTACTAAAAAAGCAGTTTTGTTCAGTTTTCCAAATCCCAAACCCTTAATTAAGTTAGACTAAAGGATGATGATAAACTCCCTGAAATCAAACATCAAAGTAAACAAAGCGGGAGTATTTAATTACTGACCAACATAAATTTGAAAACAAAGCTACTGGTCCCGATGGCGTTCCTGGCAACTCTAAAATTTATGTGCCAATGAATTGAGTGAGGTTAACCAACACTTTACCAAGCTTCACTGGACCGGGGAGTAATACCTGATGAGTGGCGAGAGCGAGCATTGTTCCCTTATTCAAAAAGGGTGACAAAAAAAGCAGAGAACTATAGACCTGTATCTCTTACATCCATATCAGCAAAACTACTTGAACACATAATATATAGTAGCATAATGGACCATCTTGACAAATATGACTTTTTAAATAACGCCCAGCATGGTTTTAGACAGCGAAGGGTTGTGAGACTCAACTTATAACAACTCTCAATGATTTTAATAACTGTCTTAAACAACAGACAGAAAATAGATGCAATTTTATTAGACTTTCTAAAGCCTTTGAAAAGGGGTTGACCATGAGGGCCTGCTGCTTAATTAAATTAGAACACATCGGCATTGGGGGTTCTTTGCTAAATGGGCTAGATCATTTCTCGTTGGGAGAACGCAGAAAGTTGTTGGGGAAAGGGTCGTCTCCCATTTTAAACCAGTCTTGTCAGGTGTACCCCGGGAACTGTTCTGGGGCCCTTGTTTTTCTTAATTTATAAAAATGACAAAAGTAGAAATCTCTCTCCAGGAACACTAAAAAGGCTTTTGCAGAATGACAGCTTATTTAAATAGAACAATCAGAAGCAAGAATGATACACGCATTCTACAAGAAGATCTAATGCTTTAAAAAGTGGGAAAGTACTTGGAAAATGGAATTTCATCCCCAAAAGTGCCAAGTGTTGCGTATATGTAACAAACGCTCACCAATTAGATCAGTTATTCTATCCATAATACTATCTTAAAGAAACTATTGCTGCAAAATTTTTAGGCGTGTTTAAAAGATAGTCGTCTCAAATGGAAAGAACATTACAATTTAGTAAAATGTAAGAAAGCAAATAACATCTTAGCTTTCTTATACGGGAATATCAATGACTGCCCAAAAGGTTAAAGACACTGCTACAAAACACTGGTTAGACCAGTACTGGAATATGGTTCGGGGTTTGGCACATCCACGTCGGACATCGGACATAGACCGATTGCACATGCAAAATGTCCGATATAACTGGCAGTGAAGAGGACAAATGTCCCATTATTTTGGGCCGAAAACGCGGTCACTGCCCAATAGCTTTCCGAGCTCACGTACATGGCACCGGCCGTTTATATAAAGCCCACAAATTATTTGAGTCCGACCGTCATACAGGACTCCAGTCTGTAACTTTAGTGTAAGCCCACTGCCCAGTGAATCACTTGCCTATTACTATCCCGTGTGCCACTGGCACTAAGCTTATTGGCGAGCCGTGGCGGTCTATTTTTAGCTCGTTGGCTTGCAACCCCCTGCCCCCTGACTCGCAGCTGAGAGCTCACAGCCAGCTTGTGTCAGGGTTATTTTTAGCTTAAAGCGGCTAAAGAGCGCGCGATAAGCTTGTACTTGTTACGTGTTGTGGGCCCATGTAGGCACATGTTCTGAAGGGGAGACTGGAGAGGAATCCTTGCTCCACGACGCCTGCCTAAGCCGCAAGCTTCGGGTGCTGTTGGACCATTATGCTGCACCCAAGACGCCACATGGACTGAAGACAAACAATGGAGAGAAAAATGCAGAAAGAGTCCCCTGCCCTGATCGATGAGCACTGAGACAGCCAAAGAGGAGTGGGTGGATCTCAAGAAAACGGTCAAGGAGCAGATGTACCCCAGGGACAGCACCTGAAAACTCTGGCAGCTCATTGCCCGCAAACCACCAGTAGTTCACCAACCTCAAGAAACTGGCCCAGCTTCCCATCACCCTGCCCGTCCATACAGCTGATGTAAAAAGAGGTTCAGCACTCAGAATTTGATTTTGACAAGTAAAAGGGAAACAGACTGACAGCAGAAAACCGGGCCATCTGATAGGGTGCAAATGGAAGGACCAAGTGATGTCAAGGGGAATCAGAATGGGTGTTTCAGGGTGACAGAAAGTGGGAGAAAAAAGGGAAAAAATGCTCTTCAACAAAAGACTACTCCAAATGAATCAAAAATTGTACTTGAATACTAGCATTAGCAATGAATATGGATTTTGGAAAGACACTGCCTCTGTGTGTGGACTGTGTGTGTAGTGTGGACGGGTAATAGAAATGTTTACCAAACATGGCTTCCCACTAAAGGAATATAGTCAGCTTTTGTAATTACCATTTTTGTGGCATAAAACTTTTTTAACATTCAATCTGGCTTGCGTTCAAAATGTCCGATTGATTTTTTTAATGAAGAGGACAAATGTCCTATTACTTCAGGGTGGCCCAGGACATTTGTCCAATAGATACTGCTAAGATGTACAACCCTGATGGTTGCTCAGTTTGGGACCCTTTTCCATCTAAAGGACATTGATAACCTCGAAAAGATTCAGAAAGAGCAGCACGGTTCATAACAGGGAACCACATCAGAGAAAAGGGGAATACTAGGAAGAACATGAGGAAATTAGAATGGAAACCCTTAGAAGAGAGAAGAGCTTTTATAAAACTTAAACATCTTCTTCAAAGGCAGAGCTAAAGTAATCGATATTCCAATGGGAACAACTAGTATTGAATAAAAGCAGCACCAGGAGTGGCGGTCAATGTTATACCATACCTGCATCAAAAAATTGACAGCCACTTACATTTTTTATCCCAGTTCTGTATGGCTGTGGAACTCACTCCCGGTTGCCATCAAGTTTGCCACAAAGGGCAATCTCATTTAAAAAAAAAATTGATACGACAGTTTTGAGAACTGCATATTGACGATTTTCTATTTTAACTTCCCCAGATTTTTTTACTGTTACCTGGCCTGAATTTGGCCATTGCTTTAACTTCTTGAATATCGAGTGCGACCCCTTGTTGCCAAATTTGCTCCAGGGGCCAACAGTCTGAGTCCCCACTATTTTATGCTATTTTTTTTTACGCGCTGGGTGACCTACTCGTTTTTGAGTGAACCAGTATTTTAGGAAGAAGAGAAGAAGAAGTTATCTGCTATCTTGTCTTCTGGCACCAATGGATGAGAAGCAAGCAGAAGTTGTTCATTGAATTTGGGCTCCTGAAGTTAGCTGAACACATGCTGTGACGAAGTGGGAATTGTAAATATATTATAGTACATACAACTACTAGCATTAAATCAGTCTTACATTAGAATAGAAGGCTTTCACAGCCCCGCCTAACACATTTGGTTACGTTCAGCATTTGTAAAAGTCAGTAAACCAACTAAAGTGTGACTGGGTGGTTGCCTATGATCAGATATAGACTTGCTGGCACCAAGTGATCACTGCACATTGGATCAGTGAACTAAAAAATACTCCAGCCAGTGGGAGTTGTGCATCGCTGTTATTGGGGATGGGGTGGGGGTGGGAGGGGGTCAATTAAATCCTTCTTTATTTCTTCCATTTCATTTATTGTGAATATTTTTTAGCAAAGACTGAAAGAGTGCCTTCATCTTGTCATCTGTCAGTTTCATTGATGCTGAGAACTATGACTAGAAACAGAATCACGGGGCTACATCAGTGCATGCATGTGATTCACAAAATAGTCATTACTAATCAATACATGCATTTGTTTTTCTATGATTGATTGAAGTCTAAGCCAATTTTGCTGAAGTTGAAGGTAAGTACATGACAAAATCGTCCAGTGAAACCAGATTTGACTAGAGTACAACTAGAAACCCATCAACCCGCAAGGAGAACATTGGTGGGGGACAATGTTAAATACAGCACATTGACAGAAGAAAAGGGTGAAAGGATAAAATCCAAGTTTAAATGTGTGCATGCTTGTCAAGTGTGTGCATGCTTGAGAGAGAGAAGAGAGAGAGAGAGAGAGAGAGAGAGAGGATTGATTTATTGATTGAAATTTTTTAATGAAAACAAGGATGGAGATTTTAGCCAAACCTAGTCTTACAATCTGTCCTTGTCATGCTACATAATTTCAGCCATATCATTCACACTGACAATTCAACATAGCAACATTTGGGAATCTAATTCTACAATGATTCATAAAAGCACTAAGGAGATGGGGATGGTAAAACAGAAAAGGGAAAATTACAAACAAACAAAACTACAGAGAGAGAGGTCAGAGGAGGATGAGGAAGAGAGAATGGTATAGGGGGGGGGGGGGGGAGAAAAGGGATGGTAAACAGAATGGGATGGGGGATGAGCGATTTTAACGGAGTAGGTTTTATGTTTAGATGATTTATTCAAGTAAAGTTTTACAGAAGACTTTGTGAATGGGCGCTAATCATTGTAATTGAATGATTTAATTACTGAGACATAAAATGTTTATGCAAATTTATGTTCTTGAAAAGTTTTAAAGTATTCAAGTTTTGTAGATTTGGTGGAAGGAGTTCCAGACATATGGTCCAGAGTAAGCAGGGTTGTTTTTTACAAAGATCAATGCGTGGGTAGGGAAGAAGGAAATTCCGTCGAGCCAGGGAAAACTGTTTGATCTTGTAAAAAGGGCATTGATTTAAAATGGCATAGTATCTGTCAAGATTGTAAACATAAACGATGCCTTTTTGAATTCCAGTTGCTTATTCGACGAAGTGTTCAGCGCTTTTAGTTTTCATCTGTTATTAGAGATACAGCGGATGGAGTAGCTTTGTTGCACGTCTATGGAGAGAAATTTAGCCTTTTTTTGTGGACGTTCACTACTTCCGTCCCACACTGTTGAGGCGTAATTGATACATGACATTATGTGTGCATTGAAGAAAAGTTTAGGCACATTACTGTTGATGTATCACTTTAATTGAGATAACAGAAAAGGTGTTTTGAGATACCTTGCATACGTTTATGAGATGAGATTGCCATTTCAATTCTTTTTCTTCTTTAACCCTTAAACAAAGATGCGCATCTACCGCTCGATAGAAGAGCCATTCAACTGAAGTTTTAGGCAAAGAGGAGTCAGATGGTGTTTTTTTTGGGGGGTAGCTATAATCATAAAATTAAAATTTTTGCTGATGTATGACCATTGAGTTTGAATGGGCACCAGTCTGACACATTATTTAGACTTTCCTGGAGAGAAGTTCTATTGTCTGTTGATCACTATCATTCGTTTGGAGTGATAGTCATCAGCAAATAAATCTGTCATGACCCTTTCATCTGATATGGACAATGGGAAATCATTGATGAAGATGCAGAATAGTAGGGGCCTAGTACTGAGCCCTGTGGATAAGATAATGTTGCTTATTAGCCCAGCCGACCTGAGCCCTGTGGGACTCCAAGTCTGACAAAGTCTGAGCGGAGGTTTTTCCATTAAGCACCACATACAGAGTCCTATCATTCAAGTATGATTGGAATAATGAGATTGTCGGGGTATGGTTCAAGTAGACAAATAGTTTTCTTTAGAAGAATGGAATGATCAACAAATCAAACGCCATTTGAAGTCAAGACAACCCCTGTCATTTGTGATTGGTTCATATTTGAAAGCCATGAGTCAGAGAGAGAGAGGGGGGAGGGAATAGATCATGTGTTGAGTGCGCTGTGCATGTGCGTGTGGTGTGGTTGTGGGGTTAAAAAAAACAATCCGCTGAAGAAGGTGTCATTTACAAGTAACAAAAGTAAACGTGTCTACAGACTGTGACTCCCTGGCGTTCTCTGATCATCTGGTGATGTCAAGGTGAAAATTGAAATCGATGTCGCTGAAGAACCACCATCAGGTCAGTGCCACAATTTCCTTCCTGTAGATCATGTGGGAAGTTTCCTGTATACATTGTTTCATTAATGACAGGATATCAGAGCACACAGTGCAGAAGAAATTTCCAGGTATTTACCTGCACCCCAAACCCACCTCTTCAGCATCCTGGCATGACTCCAGGGCCCCCGAGGAAAGAAAAATGGTTATTAAGGGAATTCAGATAAATTTCCATGTCCACCATCTCTAGCTTGAATGAATTTTCATTGTCGTCCATTACCCGTTATATCCATCTCCACCATACTCACTGTTGTATTTATAATGCTGGGTTGGTAAGATTTAGATCTGTTTCACAATCAGGTTTTTTTTTTTTTTTTTCCCCGGACATGATTCTGTCAGCAGAATGTGGTTTCTCCAGCTTCATGTTCCATGTCTGACTTCAGGTTTGGGGTGGTAGCTATTTTTCCCGATTGTACATTGTGTTTACATTGCAGATTTAGTAGTGTTCTAACTTCTATTTGTTCCTACCTGTATTGTCTGTCTTCAGGGTGTGGTGGTGGTACTATTTTCTTGATTGTACATTGTGTTTACATTGCAGATTTACAAGGTTTCTAACTTCTATGTGTTTCTACCTGTACATAGAAGGTTGGTTGTCCACCATGTCTGTCTTCAGAGTTTTGTGGTGTTGTTAAATGTTTTTTTGACTGTACATTGTCTCTTCAGTAATATCTTATAAGGTGAGTTTAATCCAAATTTGACAGGATAATTGTCTTTGTGTACTGCGAGGATGGGATACAGTGTACTTAATCCCATGTAGGGAGCTTGAACATTGGGATCCATGCAGAAAGGTACTGCCTGAGTTCCCTTTATTCAGATCAGAAACACAAGTCATGTTTGGCATCACATACTTCAGCCATCAGCTGGGAAACAGCCATGATTTGCACATTTTGGTACAGAGTTCTCTGAATTCAGAGTGAAATTGAATTTGATAGGATAGTTGATCAGTTGGTGCAAATTTCAATACCAACGTTTTTAGGGAGCAGATACAGCAGTCTCTGTGTGCCTTTCACACAAATGACAGATTACTATATTACTGTTGTACTATTGAGGGAAGTCAGTTGTCAGGACTGTTTTGTCATGACTTTTTGTGTGTATGTGGATAAAAAGATTTCATTACGGGGAAAGACTTGGTCAAGTTGTCAACTCTGTCACTTCGTGGTTTTTAAGTTTGTAAGGAAGCTGCAGTAATTGTTTGTGAAATTGAGGACTGATAATTTAAAATTGCAAACAATTGAAAAAAACCCCAAGATCTTAGTGTTTTGACAGACCATCAATTTGGGAAAATTTTAAAAAAATGTCTGCAGTTGTTTGTAAATGCATATAAATTATAATAAACCAACATGATTTTGTTGAGTTCTGAATCACAGATGAGGTGCAAAAATTGAGATAATTTCACAAAATGATTGTCAAACAGTTGTATCAATTGCCTTTTTAACTTTGTTAAAAAGAGGCAAGTGCACTTTAAATATTTGTTTTACTTCCAAACTGTGTTTTAATTATTAGTGTTTGCTTTCATAGTTATTACGAAATACAGAAAAAAAAGAAAAAGGAAAGAAAGGCAACTAAGCCCCTGAATGGAATAGATGTTAGCACTACTTGTTCCATTTTGTATTGAAAAATAATAATATACAAAAACCATACTTGATGACTTTCAGATGTGTTTAAAATGTTTAATTTTGTATGTATGTGTGCCGTCTGTTAAGTTTTCATTTCAAACAGCAGACTTGATTCATATTTAAACCAAAAAGAAAGCAAAATCTATCATTCCATTCCCGGTGTGTTTTAGCCTGGGTTTAAAAACTTTTAAGGAAAACAAAATGGTTTGCATGGTGACAGAATATGTTTTTTCAAAATAAAAATGCATTTTGTATTTTTATGCAGAAAAAGGTAAATGTTGTTGGGTAGCATTTTCTTTAACCTTTACTGGCTTTAGCATCTATTAAAAAGGTACACTATTTTTCTTTATTTTGAACTAATGATCATATTGCTTGTATGATTTTACAGAAAATTTTTCTTATACTAATTATCTGAAGTACATAATAATTTATAGCAGAGCAACACACACACACACACACACACATACACACACACACACACACACACACCACTTACACACACACACTCATACCTTAGACCACACACACACACACACACACACACACAACACACACACACACACACACACTCACATAACTCAAACTTGTTACTGTGGCAATCTGTGCAATTACTACAACACCACACACACACACACACCACACCACAACCAAAACCACACCACACTACACACAACACAGACACACTCATAAAACACACAAAACATACAACACACACACACACACACACACACACACACACACATACACACACACACACACAAAATTTCCCTCACACTTTTGAACTCAAAAATTGGTATCTGTGGCAAGCTCTGCCGTTGTTCTTCAAGTTCCAAAGTACTGGTAAACGTTGAGTTTACGAGGTTAACATGGCACTTTGCTTGGTGGTCATGACGAGGTGAGGGTATAGAGATGGATGGTATCCAGTGTTTGTGTGTGGGGGAAGGGGGAGGGGAAATTGGAAGTAGGGAGGGGTGGGGAGCACAAGACATCCATGTCAGTGTGTTTTGTGTCTGAGTTTACATACAAGGTTTGGCCTTGTCATTGTGAAGTGCTTTCAGACATCAGAATTTAAAGCACTCAAGAAGCGCTGTACATTCGATTCATCATTTTCCTTTTCATGGTAAATATTTTCAGCATTATTGTTATCATCTTCGTCATCATTATTATTGGTGGTGTTGTTATGAGTTTGGTGGTTTCTTTGGTGGGTTTTTTTGTTTTGGGGGTCATCTTCCACTTTTTTGTGAACTATTTTTGGCAGAATGCCACTTTCAAGACTGGGATGGCACCACTCACGCTGATGTTCATAAACAGGATTTGGGTTTCCACAAAGGAACACCCTGTCTTCTGCCCTCTTAGCATAAAATCAACAACATTGTCAATTCCAGTTCATCAGATTTTGAGTGCTCATTGTTTGTAGTGATTTTGCCCTCTATGCCAAGTGTTCAGCTAGGCTACAGCTTTTGAGGATAAAATACATCTGTGGGTGGGAGAAAATGGGTTTACCTTTCCAGCCACTAAGGCCCCGGTGCACTGACTTGGCTTTACCTTTCCAGCTAAATAAGACCCGGTGCACTGACTTGGCTTTACCCTTTTCCCGCTACTAAGACCCGGTGCACTGACTTGCTTTACCTTTCCAGCTACTAAGACCCGGTGCATTGACTTGGCTTTACCTTTCCCGCTACTAAGACCCGGGCATTCACTTCCATAACTTTGGCCAGTTCTTTGCTGAACCTGAAATCCAAACAGGGAAATCTTTGATTCTAGCTGTAAAAGAGGCCAAATTTCTGGGAGTTATTTTGATCAAAAACCAGCTTCTTAGTCACATTTAAAAACTTGAAAACTTCTTGTCAGAAAGCTCTGAACATTCTGCAGGTCATAGCACACACTGACTGGAGCGCTGAAGAGAAAACTTGCTGCACCTTTACATAGCCTTGGTCCATTCTAAACTGGACTATGGCTGGGGTTGTGTACAGCTCTGTGAACCCAGTTACCTGAAACACTTGGATCCCGTTCTGCATCAAAGGGCTTGGTCTCTGTCTGGAGCATTCCACACCACCCCAGTGTACAGCCTGCAGAGGGCTTGGTCTCTGTCTTGGAGCATTCCACCTGTGCGTTTTTATTAAGACCCCATTCATAAATGATGGGTTTAGTGCTCAGGCAAGAACGATAGACCGTAGTAGGAAAGTCAAGCTTCGTCCCAAACCCTTCCACTTTTCTTTTCCCCCAGATGTAATCAAGAGGTTTGATCTTTGATTCAACAATTGAATTTAATTAAGTATTTAAAGATATGATGATGCGTGATATGCGTTTTGGTTGCTTTGTATTTGATGTCCCTTTTTTGCCTGTAGTAATAATAAAAAAATTACCCAA
>JAFLJL010005554.1:0-2500 GCA_018398815.1 Conus ventricosus
ACAACAGATACCAACACAAATAAAGTAAGAAAAATAGAAAAAGAAAAAGCATATGGTACAACACCCCCCCCCCCCCCCATACGACGGGAAACTCAAAACAAACATAGGGAAAGAATTCATCAAACTCTTAACAACTTCATTTCCAAAAGAAGACTAACTGTCCAAAATATTAAAAAAAACCACAAAAAAACACTGTCAAACTATCGTACTCATGTATGCCCAACCTCAAAAACCAAACTGATGCAGCCAACAAAATGAAAACCAACACAGCAAAGAAGGGTGATGAAAGGAAATCTTTCAATTGCACCAAAAACGAGCAGTGTCCACTAAGCAATAAATGTCTTCACAGCAATATTGTATATCATGGCCACCGTGAGATCAGAAAATGAAAAAGAAACATACATAGGGATAACTGAAAACCACTTCAAAACCAGATATGCAAACCACAAACAGTCATTCAACAAAGAAAAATACAAACACCAATTGAATTGAGCAAATACATTTGGAAACGTAAAGGCGCAAAAATAAACTACAAATATCCTGGAAAATCATAAAAAAGGGCATCACCATACAGCGATATTTAAAAAAAGATGCAACCTATGCCTAACTGAAAAATGGCTTATACTATGTAAACCTCACTTAGCAACTCTTAATACTAAAACAGAAATTGTAAATAACTGCAGGCATAAATGGAAATCGTTGTTAGTGAACACACCCCGTACAACAACCTGAAAACCCAAAAAACACGTGCAACCAACACGCACGTGAAAACAGATGCAACCGGGCCCCACACGCTGTATAACACCGACGGGGGGCAACCCAAACTCCATCCTGACGATAGACAAGCGCTAGAAACAAATTTGTAGAGTTTGATATTCCTTTTTTAATATTATATATATATATATATATATATATTATATATATATATATATATATATATATATATATAAATTATATATATATATTAAAATATATATATATATATATGTGTGTGTGTGTGTGTGTGTGTGTGTGTGTGTGTGTGTGTGTGTGTGTGTGTGTGTGTGTGTGTATATATATATATATATATATATTTTATATATATATATATATATATATATATATATATATATATATATATATATATATATAAGAAGAACAAATAAAAACTCGAAATCCAGGTAACTTTGGCTTCAAGATTTGCTAAATTTTCGCCGTAGCTTCGTCAGAGCTGAAACAGAAACATCGCATCGCAACTGCAATTAAAACAATAATAAAAATTAAAGATTAAATTTTAAATAGGAGGCAGAGGGGGGGGTGGGGGGGGGGGGGAGAAGGGGAAAGAATGGGTGTGGTGAGGAAACATTTTGGGACACTGCACACATTTCACACTTTATTACTCAAGGATAGAGATTTTAGGCAGTGCCTATTCTTCCAATCTGTCCTTGCTATTCTACAACATTCAACTAAACAGACTGCACATATTAATAATGACAGAAACAATGAGGAATATAGCAACATTATAATATTAACAATAACAATAGTAATAAGAATAATAATTATTTAAAAAAAATCCATTACAAAATTACACAAACACAGTCAGACACGTACGCGCGCGCGCTCACATGCATGCACACGCCCACACATACACGCACGCATGCGCATACCCACATCCACAACCATACCACACACACACACACACACACACACACACACACACACCACACACACACACACACACACACACACACACACACACACACACATTTTCATTAGCTATATAGAGGCAAGCATAAAAGTAGGGCGTTGAGACTATGATCAAAAGGTTAGATTTATTGTTCAAGTAATGTTTAAGTACTGCTGATTTGAAGGACGGCAGTGATTGACATGTTTTGGCAGACGGAGGAAGAGAGTTCCACACAGATGTGCCAAAATTGCAAAACTAGATTTTAACAAATCAATGCGTACACGGGGTTAAAATGTAATTTTTGAATCATATCGCGTTGTTGCCATTTGGATAAACTCAGCAAGATATGTTGGCGCTATGTTTGCATGGACTTTAAACATTAGTACTGCTTATTATAGGTCAGTTGGCTCTGCAGTGGTAACATCATTAGTTTTGCGAATTTGCCCGCGGTGATAGAGACTTGTCAGGAAGAATCAGCTTAATTCCCGTCTATGCATAGAGTTGATCTTTTTTATGTGATTTTCACCGGCACCACTCCAGACAGTGGACGCATAGTTGATGTGGAAAGGCAATGGGCTTCAAAAAATAACTTCCGGATATGTGGTTCAACATAATAACTGAGTTTATTGAGTAAAAACAAATTGCGAGCCAACTGTTTGCAAACATGATTTATATGTGATTGCCATTTAAAGTTCTCATCAATGATCACGCCTAAGAACACGGTGTTCGGTAACCCGCTCGATCAAGGTTTCACTCATTTTTAGGCTCAACATAAGATGCTGTTGTTGATGTTTCTGTCTCGATGCTAGGACCATACATTTTGTTTTGTGCGGA
>JAFLJL010005554.1:5000-13745 GCA_018398815.1 Conus ventricosus
ACTGGGAGGAAAGAAGAAAGAAGGGTACTGGAACCCGCAGTCAGTACAGTCTGACCCATGCTGTTAAATCCTAACAGCCACTTGCATGGTGGGCGAGGGGAGGTATTTGCTGGGTACACAAGCTCAACACAAACTTGAGCATAACACAGTCAACAAACTAAACAAGGAATGTTCGCCAAAGGTCTCCTCACACGAAGCAGGTAAGAGATTACATTAAATTAACAGGTTATAAAACAAATATGAATTATCTTCATCCTTCTCTCACTCACGTTTAACATTTTCCTTTCTTAGGAACCGAACTAATAGAGCAACCATGGCTTTACATCTGCCACCACATTTGCAAATAATAATAATTCAATGGCACAATTATCCCCATATTTTATAGTAACATTTCAAAATAACACAAATCTCCAACCACGCATCCAAACAACTAATCATGCGTACGCGCGTTCGCGAACATAAAACTCGTTCTCCTTGCACACACAAACAGACGGTGGCCGAAGAATAAGAGTCCGGCGAATGTGACAGGGGCGGACGAGCGAGACCAAGCAAGTACCAACCCTGAATCACCAGGTTCTCTCAGAGAACAGCATTTTACCAATCCTGGCTCACTTCGTCCTCAACCAGTTTCGGACGAAGTGCCCCAGGATTGGTAAAATGCTGTTCTCTGACAAGTAAGACTTCAATAACCAAAAAATAACGATTATTTACAAACAAACATACTGTGTAGGGTTATCCGTTTTAATACTAATTTACTAAACTTTTCAGATTTCAGTTTTTGCTTAATCCTGTGTTTTTCCTGATCATTTTCAATAACATTATTTTCACGCATGTGAAATAAAACTAAAGTCTTTTAAAACAGAGCCACTTCTTGTTTACTGGTTGTGTGTTTTTGGCACGGGTAATATGAGATAGGTAAATGACGGGGACAACATCCCCTAATTGCTGGTGCTGGCGGTAAGACATGGAAATACGGAGCTAGGCTGACACATGATTACTTAATTTGGGCTGTGGGGGGCTTATGAATTGGCAAGGTGCAATAAGGATTCCCGCCTGGGCAAAACAAATCTAGACATGTTCCTTACATTCACCAACCATAAGCCAAGATTTAATCATGTGATAGTAAGAATACGTCACATCCGCCCCAGCACTGTTGTTGGTGTTGACAACCGGCCTTAGCTGTTTGTCATTCTTCTTGGTGGTGTTGTGGCGCCAAGACGTGTGTAATTTTCAGTGAGAAAAGTGTTTGACTTTAGTTAGCTTCAGTTTTGGGTTGGCGATTACATAGTGTAGCATTTTGATCATGACAGAACAAAGAGAGTGGAGTACTTCTCAGTTGACAATACTTCAAGAACATCTTGAGTACCATGCTCAATTTCTTCATGTTTTGGAGGAACTTAGAACAGCAGGCCCATCTACAAGTGAGAAACTACCTAAACTTCCTCCACAACCCAAACGAAAACTCGCCACCCTGTATGGGGGAAAAGCAAAGAAATCCAAAACAACAAGGAATCCAAATGAACTACACGAGTATTTACAGTCCAAAATTGTTGATGTGCAGAACAAAGTCAGGAAAGAAGTGTTCTTTTTCAATCAGGAAGAAATTACATCATCGCAAAGTGCTGTTCAAAAGCTGATTGAAGGATATAGACAACTAGCAAGACAAGAAGCAAACCACAATGGCTTTTAACCTGCAATACGGGGGACTTTTGAAGTTGCTTTCAAGTTTTTTTGAGCGGAAGAAAGGAAAGGGACTCACAGTAAAACGTGGGATGAATGGCTGAAGGAAAATGTTGGAATTAGCCCTTCATATGCACGGAGACTGAGAGAGATAGCCCGTTTGTTGCATCCATACATATCCAAATTCAGCACAGTCGGGCTGTCTTTCTATGAAATCTTCCACCTTAAAGAGGAGCTCCATGCAATGTTTAAGAGCAGCGAGGTGATTCGGAACTACTGGGCCGAGAAAATACCCACATCAATGGTTCTCGACTGTGCACAGCAATCATCGCAAGAGTAGAATTAGTGAAACCCGAAACTCCTGCCTGCGTAGAGGAGTAGCTGAGCCAGAGCATTGCTTGTAACACGGAAGTAGGTCGCGCAACTGCCTGTAGCGCTCAAATAGGTCAACTAGTATTGGAACACTGCTGATTCACTGACATTCACTACCTGTCTTCACTGCTTCAACGCCCTGCTTCAACTTTTTTTGGCTGCCTTCGGGTGGCCACAGAGTGTACTTTATTCAACTGTCTTGTTTATTAAATCAAGCTTTTGATAAATGCACTTGGGGGCCGCTTTGAATAATCTTCAGTTGACAGAGAGACCGACAGCTGTCTTGAATTTACGGTGCTCAAGCGCGAACCATAAACCCTTTCACATTTCCCCATGCAAGCACCTCCCTATCTTGTGTGTGTGCGTGCGTGTGTGCGTGTGATCGTGCTTGTATATATGTTGTTATTGTTATTGTTGTTGTTGTTTTGCTGTTTTACTGATAATAAATATATTATATTCTGAACATCCGTTTCTTATAAATAATCAAAGGCGCGCGCACACCTCCCACCCCCCTCCCACCCCGCGCATGCACACACTCAAGTCACCCCAAGTCACTTCTAAGTTCTTAACTCAAGTCACCCCAAGTCACTTCTAAGTTCTTACTCAAGTCACCCCAAGTCACTTCTAAGTTCTTACTCAAGTTGTCCTCAAGTCATCCTCAAGTCATCCCCAAGTTCTTACTCAAGTCATCCTCAAGTCACCCCAAGTCACTTCTAAGTTCTTACTCAAGTCATCCTCAAGTCATCCCCGAGTTAACCTAAGATCATAACTAAGTCATCCCTAAGTACAACCAAGTTCTTATTCAAGTTATCTTATAATTATTAAAAAACAATACAATCTATGTTTTTATCTTAAATAGTAAATGTCTAATATAGTACACACACGCCTCAAAAAACGCCGTCATCGTTTGAGGATGTCTTGCTCAGCGTCCTTGGCGCGAGATTGGTTAGCATAGATCTTAATGAAGTTCTTACATCGTAAGCAACCGCATTGATTACAATTCTGGTCTATGGAAATGTCTTTTATAGACTCCATGTCTTTATTTATTGACTCAATCATTTTAAACAAATAATAATCCACCATAATCTATTTTTATCAAACATTTTTAAAATTAAGTTCTTAAAATATTATTGCATCTGAAATGGATCAAAATGATCTTTTGTTGTTGGCGGTCCTGGCGCGCTGTTGTGTTCGTCTTTTATATTTAGTGGTTGAGATTGTTTGGACTGGTTTGGTTCTTGTTGTTTTTGTTTATATATTTTATAACCGTAATAACCGCCCCCAACAGCAGCAAGGGCGCTAAAAATGGCAAACAGTTTTTAAGGTTCATATTCCATGAAGGCTTTGGGGCTGTAGGCCTTGAATCAACTGGTGTTTTTATAGCCGGCATTGAAACAACTGTTGGCGTTGGCGACGTTATGTTTTCATTATGGGCTATATTCTGTGATTGTAACTGTAATTTTTTTTGTTTGTTCCACTCAGCTAATTTTTTTTCCTGCTGCAATGCGTCCAGGATGAGGGGTTTAGTGACCACTTTCACCTGATTCAATGTTTTCTGATTCAGCGTTTCTGATTCTGCTGTTTTTCTGGCTCGGTCCCTTTTTAAGGGAAATAAAATCTATATGATTAAAAGTTATTAAACCCATGATTAATGGTGATAACAATGTTCCAAATCTGTAATATAGATCACATCCTAGAGACTCTAATGACTTTGTTAAAACTGGATCCTGCGTTAAATCATACATAAAGTCTTGTTCAGAATCAATGGGAGCAAATCTACTAACTAGTTTAGTGACAAACTAAGAACCGTTTGCCCGACACTTTTTACCATTCTTGATCCTAGTTGCGCTTCATACCTGTTATGATACTTTATAATGTCTTGTGGCGACATCTGTTGAATCTGTTCTATGCTGAATTCATTTCCAAGGAACTGTTTTGTTTTTCCACATGCTGCCAAAGAATACAGCCTTTCCTTTTTGGGCATAATAGCTTGGTCATCAACCTGGTCATTTGTTATCATAAGTTCAGGAAGGTTTAATAGATCATCGGTGTTCATGTTTTTATTAATTATAATTATTTTGTTTTTAAAAATGAGGGCCGAAAAAACTGTTGCCAACCTTGTTACCATTCTGCTGTTATTGGAGGTCTAAGTGTAGGATACACGATGCTTGGTAAAAGCTTGTTAAAAATAAAGCCAGCAGATCTTGGCAAACTAGACTTTGAGGATTCAGCAAAACTGATTGCTATTAAATTTCAGCTTCATTTGCTACGAAGATTTTCTGGTTAAGCAAGGAATAATTTCAGACAGTATAAATATGTAAAATAAAAAATACATTTATAAAAAATGGCTTCACTCGTAATGATGATAGGTGGCGCTGTGGTGAATGCGCTTGCTTTTAGCAGAAGTAATTACGCATTTAGTAAACTACGGGATGACGGTGAGAGAAAAAGACATAACAAAGCTATGGAGCAACTAGCTGCAGCACAAGATCGCTATGAAAAGCAGAGAATTGAGCAGTTAGATTTTTTAACGATACCCTGAAAAAAACAGGGACATGCGGCTTACACATTTAAAGATGTTGGCCAAGCAATAAAAGAATATTATCTTTTTAACAGACAAACCAATTGAGACATTGCCCCCACCAAAATTCAGTGACTTTTATCAACCATCAGAAAAACAAAAGATGCAAGAAATCGTGTTTATTGTCTTTGGCATGACCGTTGTGTATTTTGTTGCGCATAATATTGGCTGAAAAAAAAATTAACAAAATCTATTATTCGCCCAAAGGATATTGGAAGGGAATCACGGCAATAAAAAAGCTAAGCCAAGCGGCAGGAGTCAGTGAACAAACAGCAAAGGAATGGTTATCTAAACAAGCGATTTGGCAAATTTATTTACCTGCACCTAGGCGAATACAGAGACCACACTTTGTGAATACAACTCCAAACGACACCCATCAAATGGATCTTCTATATTTACCCCATGATACGATTAGACGAAAAAGATTTAAGTACGCACTCACAGTCATTGACATAGCTTCAAGATACAAAGATGCGGAACCATTAACACAAAAGAGTGCTTCTGCTGTTGCTGTCGCTATACAACTGATATACCAACGAGGCCCGCTAACTTATCCTCGCATGATTCAAGTTGATGATGGAAAAGAATTTAAAGGCCAAGTGAATCAATTATTGTTAAAACATAGAGTTACCATTAAAAGAGGCATTCCGGGGGTTCACAGATCACAGGCTTTAGTTGAAAACTTTAACAAACAGTTAGCTGAAAGACTTTTTTCTTACCAGTATCACAGAGAGCTTATTGACAATTCTCGCAACACAGAATGGGTTAGAAGACTGCCCTCAGTTTTGCGCGCAAATGAATAATGAAGAATTTAAAGGGCTTAAAACCAGTACAAGCAATCAAAAGAAAAACAATAAATGTTGTTGAAGGAGAGTCTTCATCCGGCAGACTATTACCATTTGGTTTAAAAGTAAGGTACCTTTATTTACCAGGGGAAGCAGAAGGGGACACTCGCATCAGGGCAACCGATCCAGTTTGGAGTGTTGATCCATATGAAATAAAAAGAATTGTAAAAATGAATCCGCCCGTGTATTATTTACGAGAAACTGACACAACAAAACAACCAGCTCCTCAAAGATCTTTTGTGAAGGAAGAACTGCAGATAATCCCACCAGACACAGTTCCAGTTGTTTAATTAATTTTTAAATTTACATAAATATATTTGAGTCTAAAATGGAGGCACAGAATGAAACAAGAATGATAAAGGAAGAGACCTTGGAATTGATACGGGAATCATTTGAACAAAATTCTGCTATTAGGGGAAGATTCACGAAGATTAATCAATGAATGATAAACCATCTAGTTCACCTAAAATCCAAAATCCCAAATTGGGAAAAGAATATCTTGAAATAATAGAACAAATTCGAACACATCAAGCAAACATGAGAAAAGATTTAGATGAATTGGATGAAGCTATAATTGGTCTTGCAATGAAAGTTGATTAAAAATATACCCCCCCCCCCCTGTTTTATGCGGCCCTCCAGTGCCCGATTGCATATGAAAACTCTGGATTAACAAACACACGTTTTGTGTTTGTTCTATTTAATGACTTCTTTGTTGCAAACCGTTGTGTTGATCTCATGTTGATTAGATCGCAGTTTTACGTTGTCATGATGAAAAGTCTTATTACCAAACAATGCTTCTTTGTAGTTGTCATGTGATATGTTTGACTGCACAACACTGCGAGATATTCCCTTTGCTTTCTTAATGGTTTCTCCTGGCTCGAAATACTATACATTTTCGAC
This sequence comes from Conus ventricosus, assembly GCA_018398815.1. NCBI lineage: Eukaryota > Metazoa > Mollusca > Gastropoda > Neogastropoda > Conidae > Conus > Conus ventricosus. Next base: position 11,379 of record JAFLJL010005554.1, read on the forward strand.
CTTAAACCAATAAACTCCTTAATCACCCCTCCGGATAATTCATCCTTCATCTTCCCTAAAACCTTCTTATTAACGGATGAATGTAAAGGCGACTCTTTAGGGTAATCAGATGTATCATACCATCCTGCATGCCCTTTAGCTACTTCTAATTCCATGTCTTTATAGATGTCTTCAGTAGGGATATCTATAACAAAACTATCTGTATCTGTGTAAAGTACTCTGGACTCAGGATACGAGGGCTTAAAGTAGTCATAAAGAAATTCTAACATCAAAAGCTTTGATAATTCTAAAACGGTAAACCCAATAAATACAGGTTTGTCCCAATTTGACTTTCTTTTTTTTCATCATTATGCCAAAAAGCTGATCATGAAATCTTCTGAAGTCCTGATAATTAGGTTTTGAAGTCAGCTTAATTGCTTCGTTCTCTTTGGTGACTAATCTGACATCTTTGCGCTTGTGCGGATTCTCCATAGTCCTTTCCCGAAACAGCTGTTGTTCATCAACTTGAAAAAGTCTTTTTCTGAAGCATCTGTGGATTTGGTTCTAAGATTAGTGTTCTTCATGATGCATGGTTTCATGAACTGTTCTTGATCAAAAGCAATTATACGATGAACTGCTCTCAACTTCAAACCATGTCTTAAATAAAATTGTAGAAGTCTGTAATGACAGACATAATTTTTTTTGCCTCGAAGATTAGGCACAAGTTTAGGTGGTTCTGTTTTCGCCATCTTTAGGCTTTCTGCTGCTAATGGATAGTCATTATGCAGGTCATGGAGTTCATGAGGATATTCTAAATCAACTTCTAGAATGTATCCACGCTGTTGACCCGGCGTCAAACTGCTCAACCACTTAATGCCTTTTGAATGTTTTTCGGATCGACGCTTGTGTGCATTTTAAAGTTGCGTAATGGAAGTGATTGCGCCATTGCCCATCCGTACAGATTGTTTGCATCTAAATACATGAGATAGTTAGACCTTTTACTTGGATCATAATCGTCCAAGTATTTGTTGTTTGCTTTACAGTAATGATGCGACGCCATACTAATTCCTCCACGCAATCCGTTTTCAATCATCTGGAATCATTGGTAGGTCAGACAATAAATCAATCTGTACTCCAGTAAACTTTAAGAAAGCGTCCCAACTCATCCCGGGCACAGAAATGTAATGCGCGGGATCCAGCCTATAATGTTTCATGCAGGTCTTTCTGTAATTTTCAAAGACGTCCGCCAACAAACATACATCAGCCATCAAGTATAAGTCATGATAGTCTCCCATCGTTTTACAATCTAACTTCTGCCACGCATCTTGAGCATGCTGGTAATCAAAATCACTAATGTCCTTTCCTCTAAGACTAGAAAAGAACGCGCCTTTAGGTGGAAGTGTATCTTCGCCAAACCTTTGCCAACTGTTCATGTACTCATAAGGGTAAACGCCCTTTCTAACAAGAGTTTGGGTCAAAATATTCTTCTGTTATTGGGCAGGACTTTAAGGACATAGCCATGACTCTAATGATCCCATCATGTGCTGCATAGAGTCATAAAAAGACATGTTATTTAAAGTGAAACACATGTACTTTTCTGATGACTGTGCGATGCATGCTACCCTGAAGGTGCTGGTTACTGCTTGCATTATAAGGTGAGAGTCATAACCTCGCAAGTTGTGAAAGAAGATGGGCAGCTTCCATGTCTTTGGGTCAACCTTTAGTTGAAGATTGCATTTACTGTGTGCCGCTCCTCTAAACTTTCCGCTAATGTGATCATGGTCTTTACTGTCGGATTTACACTCGTTAGCTCTAAACCGCAAATCCAACAATGTGTGGCTGATTTAAAACTGTTGTTGGTCTTCAGGCGTCATCTTGATATCAGATAAATTCAGATTATTAGAACAGGCGTTACGCACTTGCTGCATGCGTTCTAAGAAGTATTCTGCGGCATTAGGCCCTCTATATAATTCTGGCTTTGAATGACGCCATCCAACCTGACAATGATGAAAGCGAATGAACAAATCTGATGATTACTCATTAAGACTGTTTTCGAAGTTTTTGTGGCGCTGGCCCTTCATAAGGAACAATGAGTGATTCAAAGTCTGCGTAAACATACATATGGTGAATTTTGCAGCCGTTTCCAGTTCTTAAAACTAACTTTAGATCCGGGCGGGGGCGTAATTGAGTTCTGTATTACAGTCAACTGGGCCGATACAATGTTTCTTATGTTCGATTGCGGCTTCAACCAGATGGAATTCGTTAAACATTTTCTGCAGAATTCTTGTTTGTGCCCATCTTTTGAAGTATGCTGCATTAGTTTTACTATTGTTCGTTCATTGTGGGTAATGTGGCAGCCACCTTGTGGCGAAAACTTAAGGGATAATT